>CANUEP010029615.1:0-32106 GCA_947857235.1 Jatropha podagrica | reverse complement strand
TTCCATAATGCCTCTTATAGTACCTATTTCTTTTATAATATTTTTTAGGTTTTGGTTCTGAGCATTGATCTTTGCATTGTTTTTTTAATGTCATACCATAATCAAATTGTTTACAAAAAGATCCTAATTCTTGTTTAGTTTTATGTAATTCATACTTTAGAGTTCTTTGTAATCTTAAGTCTTGACAGATTTGTAATCCTTCCTTTTGAATTATACTAATTAACTGCCCATATGTTAATTTATTATAAGGTATTGGATTTCCATATTGTTGTTTCATATAATTTCTAACATTTTCCCCTAGGAAAAAAGGGATTCCTGCCAAGAATTTTTCTTTCCAAAAGGCTTGATTAGAATCCTCTCTTAACATTAGTCTAGTTAAAAATGTAGTTTTATAATATTGAAAATCGCTTAGTTTTTTACAATCCTAGTGCAAGGAAGATCTATTATCTCTATTGTCTCTTGTATTCCCTCTAGCCCTCTGTAAGAATCCTAGTGCAAGGAAGATCTATAAACAAGATCTATAAACAAGTTCTATGTAAGTAAATACTTTCTATCATTACTTTAATATTTTCTTCTATTATTATAATATGTTCTCCTAGTACTTCAATTGTAAGACCGTGTTGACGGCACTTTTCTCTTCTCTCTCCACAATCTGACTTAATTCTAGGGATCCCAGGTTAAGGTCGCAGGAACCATAAACTCTAAATTAGGTAACATTAATCTTTGTTGAATTTTTTGAGATTTTTGCAACAAAAGCACTTGTTTTTTCTCAAGATTTTCTTCAAAGTCCCGAGCATTAGAGATCAATGAGTTAAAAACTTGAACATCATTTTTTAATTTTTGTTTTAGTTGTTGAAGTTCTCACTTAACAAATCTGATTCCTTTTTATATTCCCTGAAGAGTAGGATCAAAACACTTACTTGTGTCAAGTGATTCACTAGGCAGAGAAGTTGCACTAAAAGACTGTTGAAGTTTTTTTATGCATTCCTTTTGAATTTCTGGGTTTGAAACATCACCAATAATATTAAGGAAAAACTTTTGTTGTTTTGGGAGCATTTATTTTCTTGACATTTGAAACTGGTGAAGCAACAATTTTTCTAAGATTTTAAGAAGGAGAAGAGAAATCTGAGAAGTTAATAAAATTTTGAGTTTTCCAAGAAACATCACTAGAAAAACAACGTTTTGAGGTTTGGACTGAAAAATTATATAAAACATAAATTTTTAAAGAAGGAAAAAGATTAAGAAAAGTTTTTTTATCCAAACTATTTTCCTAAAGAATTCGATTGAAATGTTTTTTGGAGAAAATATCTTTGTGCCAAATGGAATTACAAAATTTTTTGTTAGTGAACAAAAAATTATTTTTATATACAAAAAAAATGACTAGGAAGAGAGGGATCTTTATGTTTTAGGATGAATGACTATCTATGAAACAACAGTTTTGAGGATTTGAATAGTCTTCCCACTAATTTTTTTCTTGATGACTATCGTTTGTTTGAAAACCATGATCACATTTTTCCTCTTTGTTAGTATCACTAATGAGTGAAGGAACATGTGTTGTTTCATTTGTGTTTGAAGATTCTTCAGTGTTTTGAAAAGATTATTCTTCTTCTGAAGTTTGTTCAAAAACGCTTTCCAAATCAATAATATATATATATATATATAGTATAACTAAAAAAAATGAATGGAAAATAATTAATTTTAGCATTGGAAGATGTAACCCACTTCTTATTTTGTCTAGGGCTATTTAATGAAAAAAGATATAAATTTCAATTTCAAATTTCAAATTTCTATAAAATCTATCAATTTCAATTTTGAGTGATGACATAAATGACATTTTACGTGGCTCTATAAGGATAAATTGCACATTTACTCCTTAATTGTCTTGGATCAACTTGAGACTAAATTATCCATAATTTTTAATCCCCTAACAATTAAAATTCTCAACAGACTAAACTTTTATATAATTTATCAATACCCAAAAATAATTAAACTAATTTTCACAATAACAATAATTAATCTGTAACTAATTAAAATCCTACAATTAAATCAACACCATATAAAATATTGCTCAATGCCAAAAATCAAATAAATCAACTAACCACAATTGACCAACTACCAAAATAATAAAATTTAATTAATTAATTTAAGGGAGTTAATTTCAATGCCCAGAACACAATTAAAGCCCAAAAATTATAGATCAGAGACGATCCAAGCTTGGATCATGGAGGAGATTTACTGAGTCATCGGATCGCGAGCTAGAGCAGCGCCGATCAGCAGCAGTTAGTGGTGAGGCGTGCCTGAGGGCTGAGATCGAGTCACTACAGGCTGTGGCTGAACCCGGTGTGAACCGCGTAAGGAGGAGCTTCGATTGGACACGAAAGGGAGAGAGGAGTAAAGGCAGGCAGCATGGTGGAGCTGTTAAAGCTAGAGGCGATGCGAGGTGGTGTTGCTGTTGTGTGGTGGCCGGAGTCGCAAAGCGAGAGAGAGTTAGTGAGAGTGAGAGAGATGGAGAGAAAGAGAAGGAAGAGAGAATGAGAGGGAGACTAATGGAACCAACACAAAGAGAGAAAAGAAAAAGGAAAGGAAAGAAAAGGAAAAGGAAGAAAAGAAAGGAAAAAAAAAAGAAAAGGAATCCTAGGTTTATTGTGCCATTTCGGTTTGATTCGAATTGATTTGATCCAAAATAATGATTTAATCTATTTTTAATCATTTTTAGCAAAACACTTGGTTTTCGGGTACGGTTAAATATCTACATAGCATAATTTTACTAGTTAAAATATTACAATTAAATTTGAATGAAATATTTTTTAAATTAAAATTTTCGGATATATATTACAATTTTAATCATTTTTTAAATTAAATATTACACTTGCATAATGATTTTTATTCTCCACAAAATGAATAAAAAAGACTTTGATTTTTTAAAAATTTCCTTGAATAAAGGCATCAAATCCAAGAAAAATATTATGATTTCATAAAGCAAAATCTTGTCAACACATTATTTTTCAAATGGTTTGAAGCCTCTGCATCTGAAAATAACATTAAATATCCTTTTAAGTCCATTCAAGTCAATTTCATCCCTAAAACAACCACTTGGGTCACTTCAGATGGTCGAATAGCATCTGTTCATCCCCCTCTTAAGAATATAGAATTTCATGTTCATCATTATAAAGATCCTATTATTGCTGCAACTTTTAAGAATGGAGATTCTAATACATCCAAGGAGGTCCATAATCTTTTTTAAGAGAATAATTTCACAAATAATAGTTTGCATACTGTAGGAGAGCAGCTTAATAGGATAGATCAAAATCTCAGTTATCCTACTGTCATTTCTCAAACAACCCCAGCTCCTGTCCTAAGAGAATAGAAAAGTCAAAGCCCTCTTTTCAAACCTCATAAAATGATGGGTAGCAGTAGAGTTCAGTTTCAAAATATGCCAATTTAGAATGAATTTATAGAAGCAATTAGGAGGAACCTATAAAACCTTCCCAACCTTGACACTCCTATATCTCAAAGAGTTATTCCAGATACTCCTTCTCCCCTAACCCCTCCTTGTCCAATTAAGACCTATCCATCTCACGAAGCCAGCTCTAGTCAAATGAATATCATCAATATCCTTGATTAGGTTTTCGATAATGAACAGAATGCATTCAGAGAAGAACAACCCCCTAAAATCCATAAGCTTCATTAGAATTTTGCAAAAACCACCTCTCCATATATCAAATTAGAGCAAAAACCCAATGTTCTTTATCAGCATCATTATACTGCAACATATGTCTATGAATGGAATATAGATGGCATGTCTGAGTATAACATCATTAGCACACTTCAAGAGATGACTATGGCAGCCAATGCTTACAAAACCTAAATAACAATTTCTAATCAGGCTGTAGTTGACCTTTTCATTACAGGCATCACAGGTCAATTAAAAGGGTTGTGGCATCACCACCTCACTTCCAAAGAATGGTCTAACATTCTCAATGTTGTCAAAGTTAATGAGGCAGATCAACCAATTTTAGATGCTCATTGCCAACCAATTCAAAATGTTGTTGCCACCCTCATTGTTTCTATTTCTTTACATTTTGTAGGAGATACTTCACACATTAAGGACAAAAATGTTGAATTACTTTCAGATTTGAGGTGCAAAAAGCTTAGTGATTTTACTTGGTATAAAGATAACTTTCTTACTAGAATTATGCTTAGGGAAGATTCAAACCAGCCATTTTGGAAAGAAAAATTACTTGCAGGTCTTCCCCCTCTCCTAGGAGAAAAGGTCAAAAATAGGGTCAAAGGGGATTATGGTAAACAGATCCCTTATAGTAAAGTCACATATGGCCAGTTAATAAGTTGTACTCAAAAGGAAGGTCTTAAAATTTGCCTAAATTTAAAATTACAAAACCAGCTCAAAAGAAAATTGCACAAAACAAGAGTTGAACTTCATTCATTTTGTCAACAGTTTGATATCTCCATAAAAACTCCTAAAAAAATGTGTTCTGATTGTAAAAATAAAGAAAATGAGTCCAAAGATTATAGAAACTCAAAAAGGCATTACAAAAAGCCAGGCCATCTTCTTCCTCCTCATTTCCTTCCAAGTTGATGAGCTTGCTACCTTGTCCTCATCATCTTCTTCAAAATTTGAACTAGAGAAAAGGATAAATGTTCTCACTAAAGATAAAAAATTTATCCTTGATATCACCAACCACATAAAGGATCCTGAAAGTCAGAGCGGGTACCTCCTTGAACTCCAACAATCCCTTGAACAACCTCCTCCACCCACACCTTCTATTAGATCTTGCCATTATGATCTCATTAAAATTTTGGCAAGAGGGGGTCAGTCTAAACCAAGCAATCTTACACTTTCAAGATTACAAGAAGAGATCCAAATGATTAAACAGGAACTCATGCATATCAAAATTAAGCAGAAAAAAGATTCAGAAATCCTTCAATTTCTTCTATTTAGTCTTCCTGCTTTCCCCAACCAAAATTCTGAACATGAACAAAACCCATTGTTGCAAGAACCTTCCTGAAGACTTCATTTGTATTTTGAAGCAAATAACTTCACAAAAATATTTTATCAAAATAACATTGAGTTTTCAAGATAATTTTCAGATTGACACTATTGCACTTTTTTACACTGGAGTAAACCTCAATTGCATTAAAGCAGGAATAGTGCCACAAAACTTCCTTGAAACTATAAGAAATGGCCTTAGAATTGCAAATAATGCTGCTCTAATAATCAAGCATAAACCTGAAGTGTCTGTCCTTAATAATGGTGTTCACATAAAAACCACATTCCTTATTATTGAGGACATTTCATATAGTGTCATTTTAGGAATTTCATTTATTAATATGGTCACTCCTTATCAAGTTGATCATGCCTTTATTTCCTCCAGTGTCAATAATACTAAACTCATTTTTCCATTTGTAGAAAAGGCAAAATTATAAAATTTAGATCTTTTGAAAGCTAATCCATTCACATTTAGTTTTATTTCATTTTTTCACTAACTTTTTCTTTTTCATTTTCAAGATGGATAGAAAAATAAGAAAGTTTGCTTCAATCACTTTGCCAATTTTTCTAAGAGGAACAAATTTATCATTTAAAGTTCTTCTTGGTAACCAAATAGATGATACCCAACAATACAATCTAGACAACATCTGGGATGCAAAAAGAGACCGTAGCAGAACATTAGCCAGTTTAAATGCATTATCATATTATTTTAGCTAGATTTCCAAAGCTCAGATTGTCTCTAAATAATCTAGCAAAGGAAAACGTTCAAGTAGCTAGATACAAAATTCTAACCAGCCAGAATATGGTAACAATTGTAATATAATAGTAAAAAATTTTACATCTCTTTCTCAATAGATTCATGAAGAAAATCAAAATCTTAAGAAGAAAATCAAGATTCTTTCTACACCACTGGTAGATGAGAAAAGACAGCACCTAACCCCACTGGTTAGGGAAGAGAAATTGAGTGCACCTTTAGCCCCACTGGCTAAAGAGAAAAATTTGAGAGAATCTTTCTGCCTGTTAGCAAAAGGAACTCCTCCAAAAAGGTTGATTGATGAGGAACTAGAGAAAAGGAAAGTAAGAGTTTTCTTTTTCAATCAGGCTTACTTGGAAAAATTCCCTTTAGATATCAAGAACAAAATCTACAAAAAGATCAATGAAAGCTCCATGCAAGAGCTAGAATATATTCTAAAATTTCTTCAAGATTGTGCTATGCATAATGTTTTCATTGCAAGATTATCTTGCACATAGGAATCCCATTATGGCGAAAAATACAAAACTTGCCCAAAGATGAATTTCGACTGCCAATTTCCTCCTTTTGCAAGAAAAGATTATAGGTGCCATCTGACTTACAGTATTTATAGGGTTTGTCTCAACCTCACTATTTTCAAACCAATCACAATTAGAAATAAAGAAATTGGTGAAAACCTAATAACGCCTCACACGCAGTTAGATTACGGATATTTTTGCCAACTTGTTTTTATAAAACCAAGTCAAGCCAACAGCTTTGGAAGAAAATTGCAAACGATTGTCAAAGAGAGTTTCAATTTTGGAAGATATGTCTAGGTCATGATTGATACAAAAGCTCCTTAATGGATTAATGGACTCAATTATCCAACTCAATAAAAAATGTTACTAACGGCAAAAGATGGATATTCCAGTCCAAAAGCAGATTATCTTCCATGGCCTTGTCATAATAATTCCCTTCGAGAGCAAATAAGGCATTGGCAATCTAGGGTCTTTACAAGGAATTTTGATTGAGATGATTCTTATTTTGTCAGACCAATAAAATTAATTGCTAAAGATTCTTACTATAAGATCAATGGTACCAAAAAGATACGGATACCTATGGAGATACATTTTTTGTCTAATTCATATTTTACGGACCTAATTTAATTATACAGAATGGAGTATGAAGAAGAATTCAAGAAAGCATCACAAGAGGTAGCAACAAGAAATCTTTGAGTATACTTTGGTATCAATAAAAAAAAATTTAGACAGGTTTTCAGATAGCAGACTCAGAAGACAATTCAACTAAAAGACTGAATAATATTACCAAGAGAGTAGACATGAAGAAAAATCCTCACCACAAATATCCACCTCCGCTCATAAGTGGGTGGGACCCACATGTTCTCCCATAATATCCACCTCCACTCATAAGTGGCTGGGACCCACCTCTTTCCCACTTATTACACTTGCCCAAATAGTAAAGACCCATGCCCAAAAATTTTCCTATAAAAGGCAACTCACCCCTCTCTTCCAAAACATATCTACATCTACACATCTTCAAACACACAATTTTAATAACTTTCAAAACACATCTTAAAAACACACATCTTCAAGAACAAAACACACCTATCTCCTCCCTTTCTCAACAACACTCTACTCCTCCTACACTTCTACCTCCTACCTCCAACGCTACCTCCCAAACATATCTCCATCTACAACCTTCTCCCCTTCCCTTTCATCCTTCCTTCTTATCATTATCCTTCTATCATATCCCTATCCTACCTTCTCTTAGATATTATTATCATGTACTAGCACTTGTAATAATAGAAGTTTGTAATCATTAAAAGTTGTATTAATTAAGTAAAAAGTTATAGTAATTAAGTAAGAAGTTGTAATTAAGCTTGAAGTTTGTACTAAGTTCCTCAAGTAATTTATATAAGTGTTCTTTTCTTTTCCCATCTTTCATTTATGTTTATTTAGTTTTAAATTGTTCTTCCTTTATCATTTATGTTTATTTAGTTCTAATCTATGTTTCCTTTATTATTTATGTTTATCTATGTTAAACTCTTGAAATTTTGGGAGAGATTGATTGTGATTAACCCGAATTTAAGGTATATTTAGCAATGGAGTCCGAATAGTCTATATCAAATAAGGATTCCAAATCCTGATTAACTTCCTATTTAGAGTTATTTTAGGAGTCTATTTATTTAATTAGAATAATTTATTATTATATGTTAACAGTAGTCCCCCATCAGATATTTGGTCATTTATGTCCAAATGTAATATTCGTAGAGTATTTTTATTTATAACTTATTATAGAAATTTTATAACTATTAATGTAAAGTATTTTAACTTAATGAGGATCAAGTACTTATTACTTCTTCAGCCTCTTTGTGTGTATTTAGTCTTTCTTATTTGTTTTATCCTTCAAGCATATTATTATTGGGGGCGATCTGGTGTTATATTTTTCACCTAGTCATTTGAACAAGAAATATAATAATTTGGTGAACATTATTTTGACAATTTAAGTGATCTATCTTTTGTATCTTGATATTCTATATGATTAATTGGTGAGCTTATGGGCCGCTTAGGCCATTAGCGAACTTATGGGCCCTTAGGCCATGGGAGAACTTGTGGGCCGCTTATGCCATTTGGAGAACTTATGGGCCACTTAGGCCATGAGAGAACTTTTGCGCTGCTTAGGTCATAGGAGAACTTATGGGCCGCGTAGGCCATGAGAGGACTTGTGGGCCGCATAGGCCATGAGAGGACTTGTGGGCCACGTAGGCCATGGGAGAACTTGTGGGCCGGGTAGGCCATGGGAGAATTTCTAGGATGCGTAGGCCATGGGAGGACTTGTGGGCCGGGTAGGCCATGGGAGAATTTCTGGGATGCGTAGGCCATGGGAGGACTTATGGGCCATGTAGGCCATGGGAGGACTTCTAGGCCACGTAGGCCATGGGAAGACTTCTAGGCCACTTAGGCCATGAGAGAACTTCTAGGCCGCTTAGGTCTTTGGCGAACTATCTGATTTTGGACGAAGAAAATCGGACCACTTAGGCCTGTATTTTTTTACCTCCATTTAGTTGTGCTTCTGCGCTTTTATCATAACAAAGAGAATAAAAGTACAAGTGCAAGTACTTTGACTATTAAATAATGTAATTACATAATTCATATAAATAAATATTCTATCAACAATATTATTATCTCATCTTAAGAGAAATTTGACAATAGTAAAATTAAATTACGAGTGAGAGGATAATTGATAGTTTATGTCCTATGCGAATATAATATGACTTATAAGCGATGAATATGCCAATATAATTAAAATATTAATTAGGGAAAACTTACCTCTTTTTTTTTTTTTTTTTTTTGAAATTCCAATTTATTTGGCTTTCCAAATCTGAATTTATTATGTAATTAATGAACTGAATCAATGGCTTTAGGGCTTGTCACTTTGCCTCAAACTCCTTTCCTAACTTCCCAAACCTTTCCATGATGAAGATGTATATGATTTGGTCTTCTTCCCTCAACTCCTCTGTCTTTTTCCTTCAAAAATTTGTTTAAAAGGTTTTTTTTTTTTTTTTGTCTTCACATTTTATGTTCTTATTAGCTTAGGCAGTTCATCCCCTTCTATTTTTATGTATAAAACCTAACAAGTTAAATTCTCTTTTCTCATATTCCTTCCTGTAAGATTAATTGGTTCGAGCATGAATCAAATCAAGGCTCATCATTCCAAAGGAAATGTTCCCTTCTCATAGGAGAAGAAATTTGGGGTCTCTAAGGTGACTACCATTGTTAATCATCCTTGATTTTATATCCTCGATAATCAATAATAAACAGGTACTGTAAATAATAAAAGTTGTACCATTGTTAACCATCCCTAATTTTATATCCCTGATAATCAATAATCAGTGGGTATTGTAAATAATACAAGTTGCAGCAAAGATCCCAAGCAAAAATATATTTAATAAAGTTAGAAAAATCAGTTAAGCAACTAAAGATAGAATAAAATGGCCAGTCCATAACAAAGACCAGGACAAAACAAATACTAATAAATAATTTTCAACTAAAACTCTATCTTAATATTACTCAAGAACACCAGTAGAGCAAATGAATATATCAGTATTGAGAATATTGGAGTTCTAATTTTTTAAGAGCACAACCTTAATGGCAATGAACTATTGCTGCAAACATTCATACTTAGATATAAAACAAACGCTAATATAAACTAAGTTCCAAGTGAGAATCATCTATAGATTCAGAAGCAAAATTTTAAGCAATAATAATGTCAAATATTTCATCAGTTGATTAAAAATTAATAATATTAGAAATAAAGTTAATTGCCTTCCTTCTAAACTTTATAAGGCAAGGCGTGACTCTTCTCTTACCTTATGTATGATAAGTAATAATAATAATAATAATAATAATAATAATAATAATAATAATAATAGCAGCAGCAGCAGCTATAATAATAAATAAACTTTGGATATCTAGATATTCATTCCAACAATATAAAGCATAAAAATTAAGTTTCAGAGTGTAAGAAAGCAATATAACGGAAATGAATCATAAATCATCAAAATTCAATATAAAGAACCATAACTCCTCATATTAAGTTAACAGGCACTAACCTTCTTTTTTTTTTTCTTTTTTCTTAAAATTAGGTTAGGTCTTTGAGTGATATTGCTTCAGTGGTTGTCGAAAATTCTTTTCCTTGATTTGTGGCAAATTTTGGTTTTATATAGATAATTAATGTTAATCATCAAACAAGCAGCTCATAAATTGACATATATCAATATAGGCATATATCCTGTATTTCTTTCTTGTTCCTAAATCATGCAAATATAGCTTGATAATTGGTGTTTATGCGAATTATTATTGTTATGCAATAAACTTATAAAGCTAATAAAGATATATGTTAATGCAAAACTTGATGTATATGATATGAAAAAGTAAAGCTAGATCAATATAGACTTATCTTTTATTGTGGTTGTAAAAGGTGTGTTCCACGCTCACCGCACTAATTGTTAAACTCTCGAAATTTTGGGAGAGATTGATTGTGATTAACCCAATTTTAAGGTATATTTAGCATATATTTATATATATAGTGGAGTTCGAATAGTCTGTATCAAATAAGGATTCTGAATCCTCATTAACTTTCTATTTAGAGTTATTTTAGGAGTCTATTTATTTAGTTAGAATAATTAATTATTATATGTTAACAATCTAGTTTATTTTCCTAATTTTCTATACGAGTTGTTCATGAAACTGGTTCTTGCCCAGTTCGTATTACTGATTTTATTTACTTAAATTATTTTTTCTTTATTTTCTTTATTATACCAGTTGTTCATGAAACTAGTCATTACCCAGTTCGTGTTATTGATTTTAGTTACTCTACTGTTTATCTTCTAGTTATCTAGTCGTTTGATTTTATATCCAGTTATCTGGTCCTTTATTTTATTTTCTTGTTATCTTTCAGTTATTAGTCCTTTACTTTTATGTAATTTATTTCTTTTAATTAATTTATTTTATATTCTTTTATTTATGTTATTTTTTATTGTCTAGTTAATTTATTTTCCTTTAGATTTATGTTATTTATTTTTTTAATTAATTTATTTTTAGTTACTTTTCTCTTCTTGCCTTTAGTTATTTTCTTTAATTAGTTTTTTTCTCTATCTTTTTAATATTAATTGTCTTCTCTATTTTTTATCTCTTTCGATCATTCCTCCTCCTTGGGGTATATATATATATATATATATATATATTCAAAATTTTAGCATTTCATTTTTCCTTGAGAATTTTTTTGCCTTTATTAAACCTTTGAAATTTAATTATTTTCTTTTAATACTTTTACTTTCAATTTAATTGTTCCCTTTTAATTACTTGCTATTAACCTTTATACCGTCCTTAGACGTTTTCAAATTTAATTTTTTAAATTTAATAATCATTATTATAATTCTTCACCATTTTATCTTCCTAAAACGTTTAAAGTTTGATGATTAATATTACAAATTTAAAATTTATTAAAATTGATAGGCTTATTTCTTACAGTACTTTTAATATAATTTTTATTAAGATTTTTAGTATTTTTATTTATTTTAATTAGTTTTTATTTAATTGTTAATTTTTGCTTCATTTATTGTTTTGATCTTATTTTGAAAGATTTTTGTAGCAATTTAATTAGATTTTTATCAAATATCAAATAAAAAAGAATGGGGACCACAATTCTACGACCTAATTCAAGTTCTATCCTAATTGATCAACTCGGACATGCACGTGTAAATATCTATAACTTTTTTCGTTATATAAATATCTATAATTTTTAATGAATTAATGAAATACCAATAAATTATAAATTTTATAATTAGAATATGACTAAATTATCTTTCAATCAATGAAATACAAAACATTTATCCTTCAACCAATGAAATACTAAAAAATTTATCCTTCAACCAATAAAATTGAAAGTTTCTTAATTAGAATATGACTAAATTATCCTTAATAATATTTTTAATCAATCAATAAAATTAATAGTCCATAGGGGTATTTCAAGAACTCAATATTTTCTATTCATACTCGTATTTATACTAGTCATTTTTATGACATGCGTTGCATATTGATTGTGTTCATTATATTCTCATTTTTTTGTGTTCTTTTTTAATTAATTTTTCTATCTATATAATATTAAAATATAAATTTTTATTTAAACTAAAATAAATATACTAGTTGATTTGCATTACACTTTGCTGCACAAGCTACTTGTAAATTATAATGCTACTGAGTATGTACTTTATTTTTATACAATGAAATGGTCTCAAAATAAAATTCAACATAATCCTAGTTATAATCCTATAATCCTTTAATCCTTAATTTATAAATGATGATTCTTAAAATATTTATAGGTGCCCAAAAAGAAAATCAAATCATCATTCAATCTCTAATCCCCTATCTTTAACCCCAAATCAATATTTATATACAACTATGATGAAAAATAATAATAAATTATTTTTTACTATTAGGTAAAATAAAATAAATAAGAAAATGATATGAATTTATAATGATAATTATTTTAGCTATAATAGTATTACTTAGCATTAGAGACAGAAATATATAAACATATAAGTAAATTCTTGAAACCCTGAGAATGACTTCAAATAAAAATATATAGTTCTAATTATCTTCCAGTTTCATACACACAATTTTCGTTCAAGTCAAATAAATTTAGGATATAAAAGAAAAATATTAAAAAATTAAAAGTACTTAATCATCAATTGGTCATCTAATTATTTGAAGAGACATATAAATCACTTACTACATTAGAATGATAGTGGTTATATATTAATTCAGTAACGAAAAAGAAAATAAAAAATTATTATTAAAAATAAAACTCTTTTTATAACTTAATATATAACAAAAAAATAAATAATATTTAAAACTTATCAATTTGAATATTAAAAATTAACTCATTCTTCAATTGAAAATGCCATAATTTAATGAAATTTGATGTGAATGAATAAAAAAGAAAACAAAAAAAAAAAAAAAAAAGCTAAAGGCAAGTCAATAAATGAAATTTACAAAAGAAATCATGATATGATAAAATATTAATAAGTTAATGAATTTATTCAAGTATTTTATTTATCTATTATTTTAAGTTACATAAAAAAAAATTCTATCTTCTTCAAATAAATTCTCAAAATTTTCCGATAATCTTATAAAAAATATATTTTTTTCTTTTTTATCTATTGATTGAAAGAAATATAATGTATATTCTATTTAAAAATTTATTTTCAAAAAAGTGTATCCAATCAAATTATAAAAATATTAAAAAATATATTAATAAAAAAATATTTTTTTTTCCAATCTGTTTCCTAAATAAAATATTTTAAATTATAATCAAAATAGAATCAAATATTTATAAAATAAATATAACAAAATTAAATCTCTCATTATCATATATATTGTTTCAACAATAAATTTTAAAAAAATAAAATGTAAAATTTTAAACTTCTTAATTATTTATATGTACTTATTTAAAAGATAATTTTTATAAATTATATTCAATCAACTAATAAAATATAATTTTTAATTGGCTATCACTAAATTATTTTAGTGTATTCTAAATTTCATTAAATACGTTATCAGAACTCCTATTAATCCTTAATAATTTCACATTTATATATGATATAGATAGATACTATTTCTATATTTATATACAATATAGATAGATTATAGATATTTTAAATATTTTTTTTAATACCTTAAAATTATTTTGAAATATTTCCATTTAAATTAAATCATAAATTATTAACAAATAATATTATGCCATGTAATATTTATTGAGACCGAAAATTATTTTAATTCGTCTTAAAATCAATTGAGTAACTGTTAAATTAATTAAAAATCAAACTAATTTTTGTTTATTGAACTAAATTAATTTAAATTGGATTCAAATTAAATATTTTTAAAATCACTGTAAGCAGTTACTCTTTTCCTCCAACATTTTATGTTGGGGCGGTTGGTTTTTTTTTTTATTATTATTTCCTTTCCTTTTCTTTTTTTTCTTTCTTTTCCTTTCTTTCCTTTTCATTTTCTTCTTTTCTTCCTCCGTCTGCGTTAACCCTCTCATCTCACTCAGCTCTCTCTCCCTCTCCCTCTCACTGTGCTACCAGTGCCTCCGCCGCCAGCAGCTCCTCACGCCAGCTCCGGCCACCATAGCCTCAAGCTCAAGCTTTCTTTCTCTCTCCTCTCCCTGTCTCTCTCTCTCTCTGTCTCCGTGCATGACCAGCCGCCCACAGCTCCTCCTCGCGCGACCTCCGCTCGCCTCCTCACCAGCAACCGCTGCTCCGCCAGCCTCGCCTCGAGCTGTCCACAGCAGCTTCGCACCACAGCTTCTCCCTCCTCCTCCCTCTGACGCGCGATCCAGACCCAGCCAGCAGCCTTGCGCCGCCGTTTCCAGCGAAGCCCAGTCGTGTCGCGCTGCTTCAGGCCACCATTGCTACTCCGGCCACCGTCTCCTTGAATATCCGATTTGAGATTTTATTGGGACTGATAATTGTTGTGTACTGATTTTAATTATTTTTAGAATTTTTGAGTAATCAGTTAATTTTCAATAATTAATTAGTTAGATAAATTTTAATATTTGTGGTTAATTGTTAGTATTTTGACTATTTAATTTTATTATATTATTAGATGGTTGATTAGTTAATTTTTAATATTTTAGTTTAAAATTTTAGTATTTTGATTGAGTAATTAGTTAAATGGAGTATTTTTAGAAATTGATTTATTATTTAGTTGATTTTGTGTCATATTAATACAATTATGGTAATTAATTGATTTTTTAGTTATAGGTTAATTGATGTTTTAGTTATGGGTTGAGATTATTAATTTTAATTTAGAATTATATTAATTATATAGGTTAATTTAATTATAGAATATTAATTATTGATTTTGATATTTTTGGTTGATTAATTAGTTATGTATTTGATTGATTAATTAGAGAATTCGATAAAATAAATTAGTTGATAATTTGAGTAATTAAAGAGTAATTATAGGATTTTAATTGATTTTGAGAGTTAGTAAATTAATTAGTTATTTTTAATATTTCATAAGTATGAAAATTAGTTTATTGAAGGATTTTAAATGAATAGAGTATATGGAGAATTAAACTAATTATTTGGTTGATTAAATGAATTGTTGTTGGGAAATGAATTTTTATTGATAAGGTTGAAAATATTATGTCAGAATATTATTAATGGTGGTAATTGGAGAATTTGATTAATTATGGACTAAATTAGGTTAATTGAGACTTTTTGGTAAATTACAATTGAATGATATAAATTAGTTAAATAAGGATTAATGGTTATTACTGGGTTTCAGATAATTAAATTGTTTTTTATATTAATTTGAATATTTGGTGAAATAAATATTACCATATAAAATATTGAGTTTAATGTAATTTTGGATTGAAAATAAATATTTGATGAAATTGCTAACAAATTATGTTTGAAGATTTTAATTGGTTAGAATTATTATTAAGGGATAATTAATGGATTTCAATATATACGTTGGTGTATTCTGCGAAATAAAAGTAATGGTTAAAAGGTTAGAATTAATGAATTTAATTTAATTTTGATAATTTTGGAGATAGATTAATTATTGAAGTTTGATTAAATACAAAATAAATTATAGTGAATATTACAGCACAATTATTGATGGATTTTGATTTAAATGAATTGGACAATAAATTATGTTATTGTATATGCTTAATTTTTGCCCCAAAAATAGACTCAATGATGATAGCTCTTACTGCTAAAAAGAGGTTGAAGTATCCAAGGAACTTGGTATTAAAGCAATGATCCGAATCTAAAAAATACAACCCTTAGAATATTTTTCATATTTTTAGCAAAATGGGAACTAAAAGCTCGTCTCGAGTTTGCCCGAGATGCGCCCCAATGTCTTACGGCACTCTATGCATCACCCAGATTAATTTCGTAAAAATCAAGTCGGTTTGCTGGTGGGGCCTACAGTGGCCCTAGTGGGGCCCATAAGTGATCCTTCAGGGCCATCGGTAGTGATGACATTTCTCATGGTGGAATGAGTTCGGAACGTTTGATTGACTCAATCCTTGAACTAGTAATCCTAAGTTAAGAAATCGGATCCATTGGATCGTTTTCACGTTTTTGGAGTTCGTGCTAAAATTGGATCCAAAAACAAGTCCCGGGTACACACAAGATGAATTCTCATGACTTACGTCAATACACGTACCATTTGAAATGATTTCGTGAAAAATCAAAAATCGAATCGTTTGTGGAGCCACAGATGGACCTACCAGTGAGGCCCACATGCCACATGGACAGTGAATAATGCCAGAACACCCATTTGCCTATTAATTCATTTCTAATTCTAGGGTTAAGAGGTTGGCATTTTGTAGGTTGGGCAATTTCTAGGTTAGAGAGAATCAAGCACAAAAACACAAAAAAAAGTCAAAATCAAACACAAAAACTAAATAAAAAACACTAAGTTAAAATCAATTTCTTCACAAACATCCTAGGATTTTTATTAGTTTGTGAGTGAGAGAGTGTTATTAACACAAAGTCAGTGTGTTCTAAGATTAGAAGTATTTCTAGAAACACCAATTCAACAACACAGGCTCGGATCATTAACAAAGATTAAGTGTTCTTGAGGTGTTCTTCATCAACTTCAGGCAAATCCATCGATTTTCCTTTAAAACAAGGTAACTGAGAGTTGTAACTTCATTCTCTTTTGATTTTCAGTTTATTTTCTGTCTTATAACTCTAAAAAATTGAGTTTTTACGAGAGAAACGCGTAAAAACTGAGTTTTGCAGCAACCTATAGCTTTCTGGACTGACTCGGCATAGAAACGCATAAGTGCCTCACGCCACGTGCATGTGGCTCATGCCACTTGAGCCCAGAAATCTGCAGATTTATGGTTTCTTGACGCTTTTGGGTTTTCTGAAGTTTATGGATTCCAATTACTTTGGTATAGGATGAAAGTCACTTTCAGTGGTGTGAGAACATTAACTCAGAAGCTAATTAACATAAAAACATCAAATCGTGCCTAAATTCTGAGATCAAAATAGGTTAAGGCCTAAGGGTTAAAAAATCCACATTTGATCCGAATGAATACGTTAATAATTTTAATGTTGTTTCTTGCTGGGATTTGTGAATTTTGTTCATCTAATAAGATGAACATTGTGATCATGAGCTTGAAATAACTTTAAAATTGTTATATTTTTATTTTTGCGATTATTTATTTATGCATATTTAATTATTATACTATAACATATATTATATATTATTAATCTAACTAACTAACAATTCTAACACTTCTAACATTAATTTATATTCTGTCAGTTTTAATTTTTATTATTTATTGTTTATTTTATGATTATTTATCCTTTGTTGGACTAATTTTTGTGTTTTGGTGATTTTTGATTAAATTTTGCATTTATCGTATTGTTTGAATGTATGAATATATTGTAACGCTTGAATATATTCATTGTAATATCTGAGTTTAGTGTAGTTTATTCATATGGATTGCAATAATTTTATTTTCTATTGATTTGTATTTATTAAAGAGATAATGGAAATATGTAATAGAATAAATGGGTAGAATGTATTTTAGGAGATGGTTTGTAATCTTTTCTCCTCCCTCCTTCTTCATGGATGTTTAAATTTCATGTTTGATGTATGATTTATGATGTGATAATTTGTTTAAATGACATTGTTTTCAAAATTGCATAAAATGATTTTACATCGTGAATTAAATTAATACCGCGATTAATAAATAATGAATAAATGAATAATTAGGAGGCCGATTTAGACTGGACGGAATAGGTGCCTAATACTTTTTCATATCCGTATCCAACTCTCAGACTCAGTCTAGCTAAAATCAGATTAATTAATTTCGATGAATTAATTAATTCAAGAATTTTTCCTAATTAGTAAAATAGGGTGGTGGCTCCAAATAATTTTCAAAACTCTTACCAAAATTAGGAAACCCTCTCTGAGGATTAAAATGGCATTGAAATTTTTTTTTTTTGAATTAAAAAGAATCAAGCCTATTTAATTCGGTTTACTTGAGACACTATTGAGAAAGCTATAAGACGCGCACGAAAGCCACGTCGTCCTCAGTTATTAAGGAAATTATTATTGTTAGTGTTGAACTACAAATAGGAATATAAATATATTTTGAAGACATTAGAATTAAGAATTTTAGGTATTAAATATGAGAATATATTTTTATGGTGAGATAAATTGAAATGATATTTAGACTAGGTACAAATTAAGCAAATGAATTATATTGATGGTGAAATATAAATATGGTGAGTTGATAGAAATATAATTTGAGGATAATATACATTATGGAATTTATTATAAATTATTATTTTAATAATTATTAAATATACGAGACTACTGTAGGAAGTTGAGTTATATTAAAAATAAGTAGGCAGTTATATCTCAGTAGAAATGTTGCTTTAATAAGAGAACTAAAAGATAAAAATAAGCAAATAGATTTATTAAATTAATTCTTTAAATTCTTAATTAAGGGGGTCATTTATCTGGTATTGTTTTTCCTTATTATACATATTTCTTAGATCGACCAAGTTCATCTATTACTCATTCAAGTCAGAACCTAAAACAGACTTGAATTATTCTGTTGTCACTGTGAGTAATAATAAATGGTGCACATCATTCTTGTATACATGCATTTCATACACATATCATACTCCCTATATTATTTAAATATAATCAGTATTCATTTCTAAAATTTTATTGTTATTATATTATCGATTCATCCTTCTCGTATATAGAGTATTTCAGTTCTACAATAATATATAATTTTCGCCTTTGATTGCATTCATATATTGCATATATTATATTGATTAAATTATTGGATATTTGTGATGTCATAATAATGTATTTTATATTTGGATGAAAATTGGGACGACGTGTCACTATGGGTCAATGGGCCAGGTGTGGAGATCGACTCCCCGATATACATATATATGAGAATATAATTGGCCCAGGGCCAATAGGTAGATTTATGACATCACTCATCAATTTTCACATTTTATGAATATCTGTATGTGATTTATTTGAAGGTGCTGATATTTTGACACGCGGTTGTGAAAGTATGTCCATTTCATATTTATTGTGAAAGCATCCCGCTTGAATGTGTGAGTTTGCATTATTTATTATTATTCACTGAATTTAGTGAAACTCACCCTCTTTCATAAACATTTTTCAGAAAATAAAAATATTGCTAATTCTTAAGACTCTACTTTCTTCTCTGCAGAGAATTAGTGATTATCTCTAGCCTTAAAAATGTTAGTATGAACTATATGTTAAGTTTGTGATATTTTACATATTTTATTTTATTCCACAGTTAGGAGAATAATTTAATATTTGAATATGTAAAAGTTGTCGTATGATTATAAATAACTTGTGGAGTGTTTTCTAAATATTTGGAGATTATATGATAGAAACAGTTTGACCATATTATGATAGATATATTTTATATGAAAATATATTTTTTATTAAACAAATGTAGGTCCAAGCTATAATTTGTACATGATAATGAAGCTGGGTCAGGATTGATAATTAACTGATGTTGAATAATGTTATAATATGGGCTTACTATTTCCAGAATCAGATGATAACAATGATAAATTGTTATAGTTTAACCTTATTACGGGTTTCAAGGACCGTAAGCTTACCTAGGTCTTAATGCTGGTCTGGTCCATGGTTTTGGATCGTGACAATTTTTTAAATATAATTGAAAATATATGATTTAAAATATTAAATAAGTTTTAAAAAGGAGAAATGTGATTAAAATTTAATATTAAATTATAAATCAGTTAATTGAAGTTACCCATAGTTTTTAAACAAGGTTTTTAAAATCGCTTTTTGAAGTGAATTTGGTAGAGGGTTCACAAAATCTTAGCATAAAACCGAAAGGTTTTACAAATTATTTAAAATAAAAAATATCAATTTATTAATCCAATTCAAAATTATGAAAATTATTATATACAAATTAATATTTTATGAAATATAAATTTATTTAAATTATATTATTAAAAAAACATAAATTTTACATTTATGCAAGCAGAATAAAGAAGATATCTTTTCTAGCTGCCAATATATTTGATTTCCTTGTTAAACCACCAATAATACTTTCTTCTATCAATAAGCCACCCGAGTTGAAATTCATTAGTGAAATTTTATTCATTCTTAATAGTAATACCTTCGCAAGCATATATCTGTCTTAAATTTTTTTTTTTTTTTTCCATATAGTAAGAAGCAACGAATCGAACTACATCAAGATATTATTATATTATATTTAAGTATAAAGTGGGGCCTATGTGTAATAAAAGTTGCAGTTCATATTAAGGATGGCAACTTTACCTGCCCGTTTATAGCGGCGCATCAGATTTAGGACGGATTTGAGGTACCTGCCTGGCAAATGTAAAATTTTATGTTGTACCCGCCCTGTTTATAGTGGCGCATCAGATTTAGGACGGATTTGGGTTTGAGTCAATGTATAGTGGGTAGTAAGAGAAGTAACTACCAAGCCATCAATGATTCTTATTAAAAGGATGAGCAACCAATATATATATAACAGTTGTAGTAATTTATAAATATTTATTAATGAATAAAATATTATTGGATAATGATATAATTTTATTCATAAATATGAAATTGTGTACATTAAATTAGAATCTCTTAATAAATTAGAAGTTTTTTTTTTTCATAAAACTATATATGTAATATAGTATTCATATCATATCTTAATAATTTAAGTGAATGTTTTGTAGTTTGGTAATTATAAAATTTATTAAAAATAAAAAAAATTATAATTGAAAAGAATGTCAATGCTAATGATATTATAATTAAAATTATTTAAAGCTACTTATCAACATCATTGATAAACTTCTAATCATGATTACAATTAAATTTTAATTTAACATATGATTCATGTTGAATATGATATCTAGATATATTTTTAGTAAATTAAAATGTGACTTGTATAAAATATCAACAATAAACTTTTAAACATAATTACAATTAGACCTTACTTAAATATCTTTTTATTTTTTTATTAGTATCATCATATATATTAGTATTCTTATACTTGGAAGTGTACTCACTGGTGTACAAAGATTAAGGATTACAAGTTATAACAACTATAATTAATTATAATCTACTAAATATATTATCTAATAAAGAAAAATTAAACTTAATACTTCTCATAATATTTTGTTATTACACTTACTATAATATTGAAACATAATTATAGTCTTTTAATCACTAATAATAATAATAATAACAACAACTTTAAGAGTCCATAGCACAGTCGGGTTCGGGTTCAGGTTCGGGTTTTATGCCGGTTTGGGTTTGATTGATTGAATAATTTTGTGATTAAACGGATATTTAAACGAATTTAGGTAGTATGCGGGTAGTTCTAAACGAATTTGGGACGGATTCGGATATTATTGCTTTATTTCTTAACAAGTTTGGGACGGATTCAGGTATTTAAATTGTTAAAGGGTTCGGATTCAGGTAGTAGAATTTTTGCAGGTACCCGCCCCGCTAACATCCCTAGTTCATACTATGCTATATGGATGAATGGTCCTGAAGGTGAGAAAGGATAATTTTGTAATTGCTCATGATTTTACCATCACTGTTACTAACTTCTTACTAACTTCCCGCCCCTCAAGTGGAAAAAAAAAAGAATTTAAACTTTAGCTTGAGATAAATTAAATTTCAAATACAAACCAAAGTAGTTGCAAGAAAAAAATATATATATATTTGACAAATGAAAAAAGAAATTCAGCATACAATCAAATTAGTGAGTTGTTGGAATCTTATAAAGAGATATATTTAGATGAAAAATTAATAATTTTATTATTATCTAATTTTTCTTAACATTTATAATCTATTATGATATTTATTTTACATAAATATTTTACAATCATAGCTGAGTTAAAAGTTAATGTATCTAACCAGGGATGATAATTGATAGGTTCAAATCAATTAATGCAATATTTATACTCAAATTCAATCACATTTTGAGTTCTTGTATCCTACACAATATTATATTGGGGTAGGAAATGTTATATCCATTTCCGAATTCGATTTGTTTGGATATACCTATGGATACATATCATCTGAGGATATCCATAGGTATTTATTACCTATGGTACCCATTTATCCACGGACTCATATTATTTAAAAATAAAATTATATTAAATTAAAAAAATAATGTAGTGTTTATCCAGATAATTTCTATAATACATAAAAAATATAAAAATAAATTAGCACACAAACAAATATTTGAAAAATGATAAATTAAAATTGTAATTCTGAAGTTATTCATCTTATCATGATATTTCATTCAAATGTAATGGTAGCGTACTCTCCAATTATAATTATAATTATAACAATAATCAATTAATAGAATAATTAAAAACTTCATATAACAAAATCATCAATTAAGTTACACTTGGTTATCCTACAATTAAATTAAGTTAAGATATTTTAAATGGAATTAAATTAAGTCACATTTAGAAATATATGAAATTAAGACACTATATTTTTTTATAGTGAAATTGAATGGAATTAAGACGCACATCAAGGCATTATTTAATGGTAAGTGCATATATGACCCGGCAATAGATTTGGATTCAAATCCCTCATCCCAATACGCAGAAAAAAAAAATGGAATTAAGGCACTCTAATTAGAATTAAATTGCCACACCCCAAAATTGATGATATAATGGTCTTAGGGTCAAGGTAGGCTTAAAACCACTGAACACCTCGTAGAATTCACAATTAAATTAATCTAATTATATATATTACTTCTCTTGATTATTTATTTAGCTGAGCTACAATCAATTTGTTTATTTTTATTTAATTTTCAGGATAACTGAATATAATCTTTCACACACTTGTATAATCACATATCACACTATTATAATATTACTTACAATATAGCTTATTTATATACAATACTAATATCGTTTCTGAAGGTATTACGGAGCAATTAAAATTCATACAACTTATCAATAGCTTATAATATCAACAACTATTTAGTGACAGTCATCTAAGTTACATTTGATTAAGCCATAATTGAAATTAATGAAATTAAGACACTTTAATTAAAATTAAATTAAGACACTCTAATTGAAAATTAAATTAAATCACTGTTGATTAATTCATATTTAGAATTAAATGAATTAAGAATCATAATTGAAACTAAATTAAGTCACATAATATATATAGAATTAAGTTAAATTAAAATTATCAAATTAGAATTAAATTAAGTCAAAAATAATTAAATTGCATTAGTAATTAAATGAAATTAAGTTACTGTAATTGAAATTAACTTAAGTGACATTAAATGCTAATGGTCAATCACATTAAATGCTCATATAGATAAAGCATTATAAATAATCTTAAATCTCATTAATTTATAACTCTATATTTACAGCCTCAGTCTTTTACAATATTTCTATACCTGCCATAATTTACATCTTAATACATGTTCCACCAAAAAATAAAGCTTCTTCTTTGACGCCACACCTTTGACTTTCAAGTAGCACCACCGTTCACAACCTGCATGTGATAAAAATCAATGCGCTGAGTGGAAGATTCAATGGTGCTAAATAATAATCGATAAAATAGCAAAGAATTGCCAAGGCACAAATCTCAAGTATAATTTAAAATACTCAAATAAAATATATATTAAATATCAAAGACGTAGTAATTAAATTGAAATATTTCGAAAATCATAAAGAAGTTTATTTATCTGACAAAAGCAAGAAAAATTTCATAATTGTGAATATATCTCCAATTTCTTTATAACAAAATAAAATTTCATTCTTAGATAAGGGCTCGTATATATACAGAAAGAAATATAAATAGATTCGATTTCTGAATCACATAATTGTGGCCTATGAAAGCTCCACCATATATCACATAATAATAAGCGCGTCTGCCTATTCAAAAGAGCTGATAACCTTAGCATATAATTATAGCTTTCATATAACAGAATGGCCTGATAAGCCGAGCATGCTCACATATCGGAATAAATCTCATCTTACTACATTTCAATCTTGAATAGTAGAGCCCAAATCGAAATCATTCTTTTACAAATGGCTTAAATTATAAAAATACCCTCAATTATGCGATTTGTTGAAAAATCACCCTAAAACAACCTTTATACTTTGGACACTCCTATTTCAAAACTTAGATATATTGACACCCTAGTTTAATTTTTAAGTCACAAAAAGGATTAAAATGATATTTAATGTGGGATCCACTTATTTACCTTTGGTTAACTTAACCCAAAGATCCAAAACTCAACGTTTTTGCACCTTCCATCAACCCCAAAACCTTCTCTTGCAAACTAACTATTCAACTTCCAAAACCCCCTGCCTCCCTCGCAAATTCTACCGTTCAAATTTTCCTCACCCCAAAGCTAATAGAGGCTGTTGTTTTGTTTAATTCATCTTCCTACATGGCAGCACAAGGTGATTGCTTGCCAATGACGATGCAAAGGCGTGATTGGTAAGCCATTACTATATTTTCCTCAACTTCACTTATTTTCCTCTGTTTTGTGAGATAAAATTGAAGGGCTATTTTATGAATAAATTAGAGTTTGTTTGGTGTGATTTTTTGTTTTTGAATTTTTGATTTTAGATTCTTAGAACTCATAGAATGTTATTAATAAGGAATAAGAAATTAATTTTTAGAGCCCATCAGAGTGACATGATAATTTAGTTAATAGATGACTTGTGTTCAGTTCATATTATTCCATACTTTCTGCAATTTCAAATTAAATAGGTTTGTGGTATTCTTTTAGAGGATACCTTTAAGGTGGATCATAATATCATCCGTAGATGACAAAAAAATGCAATTAAAAATTTAAAAAAAATAGGAAATTAAAACATGATGATTTCTTTGTTTTGTTCTAATCATTTCTTTGTTTTTTTCTATTACATGCCTTTATTTTGTTTTGATCATGCATGCTTAGGCCAAAATTGTAATCATTACTTCCCTATAGTATTTAGACTATATATTCTTTTATATATACTTTCTGATTAGTCAATCTAATTTATAAATTACTTTTTTGTCATCTCTTTTAGGTTTATGTTTAACATTAGACATATGAGATCTCATATCATAAACAGTGGAGAGTAATTAATAAACTATAAAATCCAAGAAAAAAAAGTACGAAAGTATTACAAAAACAATTTATTTGAGAATGACAATTAATTTCTTATTTATTAATCTAAATTAAAAGAGATTTCCTACATTTTTGTATTGAAGACAAACAACAACTTAAAGGTTCCAAGCTAATAATGGATTGTATTATGTAGTAATGTGTTATACCCCAAAATTCTTATTTCAAAATAATTTTTATTTAAATTTAATCGTTAAATTATTAGCCAATAATATTACACCACATAATATTTATTGGGATCGAAAATCATTTTAGTTCGCTTTAAAATTTATCGAGTAACCGTTAATCGAATAAAAATCAGACCAATTTTTTTTATTGACCGAATTAATTTAAATTAGACCCGAATAAGATATTTTTAAAAAATACTGTGCGTTATTATTTTTTTCTCTTCAATAATCTATTTGGACAGTTTATTTTTATTTAATAATTTTAAACTTTATTATTTTTCTTTTCTTTTTTCTTTTTCTTTCTTTCTTTTCTTTCTTTTCCCTCTTTCCTTCTTCTCTTCTCTCCTTCTCCATCGACGCCTCCAGCCTCAGCTCACTCTCCCCTTCTCTCTCACTGTCTCTGTCCCTCTTCACTGCGCCGGTCACCGCCACAGCCACCATCTCCTCCGCGCAAGGCAGCAGCAGCCCTCCCTCTCTCTTCCTCTTTCTCTCTCTCAGTTTCTCTTTCTCTCTCCCTGTGTCTCTCTCTGTCTCTCCCTCCCTGCCGCTCCAGCTCTCCCTCTCTGCGACTGTCGGACCGCCACAGGCCAGCTGCAGCTCCTCTTCGCACGGCCACAGCTCCTCCTCCCTCCTCCTCGCGCGACCAGCTCCTCTCTGTCCCCTTCTGACGCGCGACCCAGCAGACCCAGCACCTCCTCCTCGTCGCGCCACTGCTTCCAGCGATTCAGCAGCTGCAGCACCTCGCGTCGCGGCGCGTTGAGCCACCACCTGCTCCTCCGCACGCGACCTTGGCAATAAGCCCAGCTTGCTTCCGGCCACCGCCTCCTCCTCCTCCGATTGAAGGATTTATCGGAAATTTGACAATTATTGGTTTTTGATTTTATTATTTTTAGAATTTATTTAGTTAAATTTTTTATTAATTAGTTTGTCAATTTTAGAATATTTGGTTGAATGATTTTATTATTTGAGTAGTTAATTATTTTAGTTAGTAGATTAATTTGTGGATTATATATTGTTTGAGTGAATTTTAATATTTATAGTTAATTGTTAGAATTTTGATTATTTGATTTTATTATATTGTTAGGTAATTGATTAGTTAATTTTTAGTATTTTATTTTGAATTTTAGTATTTTGAATAGGTAATTGGTTAAATAGAGTATTTGGTGAAAATTGATTTATTATTTAGTTGATTTTGTGACATATTGATAGAATTATGGTAGTTAATTGATTATTTAGTTATAGGTTGATATTTATTAATTTTAATTGAAATTAAGTTAATTAAGGATGTTAAGCTGATTTTAGGATATTAATTATTAATTTTGGTATTTTGATTGATTAGTTTTATTAATTAGGTGATTGGTGAATTATTTATTCATTTTATATTATTGATGAATTTAATTATTTTTAAGGATCATATTGATAGTTAATTAGTTAAATTGAGTAGTTATAATGATTAATTATTTATAGGAGGTTGATTTATTATTTTGGTTGATTTTATTATATTTAGAAGGTATATTATTAGAATTTTGGTGAATTATTGATTATTGGGTATTTTTTATTAATTAATTAATAATGTAATTGGTGATTAATTGGAGAAATTGAATAAAATAAATTAATTGATGATTTGGGTAATTAAAGAGTAATTTTAGGATTTTAATTGATTTTGAGGGTTAGTAAATTAATTAGTTAGTGTTAAGATTCTAAAATTATGAAAATTGCTTTATTAAGGATTAATAGGTATATTTGAAGGATTTTTAATAAATGAAGTATATAAAAGAGTAGAATTAATTAATTGGTTGATTAAATAAATTATTATTGAAAGGTGAAGTTTTATTGTTAAGATTAAATATATTATATTAGAATATTGTTAATGGTAATAAGTAAATTATTATAAAGATTAATAGTTTTTAGCACAAAGATTAAATGGTTATTATTAAAAGTTTTATACAATTTGGAGTATTAGAGTATTTGGTAAAATTGCTAATGAATTATTATTATTTTTTGTGTTAAATTATAATTTGGAGTGTAAGTATATTTGGTGGTGAAATGAATGGAATTAATATCTAGACTAGATAGAAAATAAATGAATAAATTAATTGCTGGCAAAAAGTAAGGTTATATAGTGAGTTAATAGAAATTTAGTCAGAAAAATAAAATAAACAGATAGGTTTATTAAAATAATATTTTTAATTAAGGGAGTCATTATCTGATTATATTTTTTTTATTATACGTGTTTCTTAGATCGACCAAGTTCCTCTACTGCTCCTCCAAATCAGAACCCAGGGAGTCATTATCTGATTACATTCATATATTGCATTTATTGTATTGAATATAATTGTGAATAATTGCGATATGAAATAATGTGCTTTTTTATCTGGGTGGAAATTGGGATGATGTGTGTCACTGTGGGTCAGTGGGCCAGGTATGGAGGATCGGCTTGTTGTTATATATATATATTATTATTATGGAATTAGCCGGGGGCCAATAGGTGGATTTGTGATTTTACTGACCAATTTTCACATGTTGTGAATATTTGAATGTGATTTGTTTAAAGATGCTGATATATGACACGTGTTTGTGAAGTATACCCATTTTATTATATTGTGAAAGCATACTGCTTGAATGTCTGGGTTTGCATTATTTATTATTATTCACTGATTTTAGTGAAACTCACCCCCTTCTATAAACATTTTTCAAGAAATAAAAATACCGTTGGTTTATAAGACGCTGCTTTCTTCTTCGTAGAGATTTAAACATGTTAATATGAATTATATGTTCATATTTGTGGTTTTTCGCATATTTTATTGAACTCCGCAGTTAGAATGTTTAATTAATATTTAGTTATGTAAAAGAAATTATCATGTGATTATAAATAAATTGTGGAGTGTTTCTTTTTGAATATATGAAGACTATATAGGAATAGTTTGATCATATTATGACAAATAAATATTTACATGAGAATATATTGTTATTAAATGGATATGGGCCTGAGCTGTGAATAATATTTAATACTAAAGCTGGGTTAGAACTGTTAACTTTGATTATTGTATGAATAATGTCATAATATGGGCTTACTATTTTCGTTAGTCAAATGATAATAGAAATGAATTTTAATAGTTTACGTTTACTATGGGCCTCAGGGGCCTTAAACTTACCTAGGTCCTAGTGCTGATCCGACCCACAGTTTTGGGTCGTGACATAATGATTATGTTTTATTATAGTTGCTTTATATTTATTAAAAAGATTGATATCTTTCTAAAGCTCTTTTGACAACTCTCCCTTTCCATATCCGGTCTATTTTAGTTTAATTGCATTTTAAAAATTTTTACTTAGAGAATGAAAAATATGTCATGCCTGTTTTAGTTTTATTGCATCTTTACAATTTTGAATCATTAGCAATTTGGCTGATAATTTTATATTTATTAAACTCACTCTTGTAATATATTTCCTGCATAATACTCTGTTATCTTCTTTGGATTTTTATGAGCAACTATGGTATACCTTTTTGTCTAGATCTAAAATGTTTACGGTATTTTTCTAAACAAATTAAGCAATTTTCAGAACTCTTATAGCAACAAAAATAACAACAAAAAGCGAATAAACTGCATTAAACAAGCATCAAGTTAATCTCCTCTATGCATCACATAATATGTCAATAAATAATATATGCATCACATAATTATTAAGTAGGTTACTCTTTATTTATTAGCAATAGTATAAGAATTTAGTTGTTTATTTTATTAAATGGTATAATAAACTATGTTTCATTATTGATGATAATATGCCAATGGGTGTGAATATGCAGGTTTTCGATGGCTGAAAATGAAGGCAATGTAGGGTATGAAGTATTGATTTAAGAGATAATAGACCCCAATTTGATGATTGAAGACCCCATAGTAAAAAAATTCACAATAGATGCCACTAATGTTTGTCATGAAGATAAAAATGTTGGTTTTGATGATTTTGATGATGGCGAGTTTGCGTTACCAAACCTTGAAAATGACAGTGAAAAGAGTTCAGCTACTGAAGAAGACATGGATGATGAAGAGTTCTTAATTGCAAGGGAAAATTTAAAGAAATTGAAGACGACTACAATTGATAATGGACTTGGTTTAGGACTAGATGAGACATTGGGTAGTAGGAGAGTGGAGATAGCAAATGGTTTTGGGGATGAGGTCCAAATTGGTCCAGGACCTAGTCATGTTAGTGATTATGAGGAATCAGATAGAGAGTTTTCATCAACATGTAGCAGCGATGAAGGGGACTTGACACTAAGAAAAAAAAAGTGAAAAAGAATAAAAATGTGTATGAACCAAGCTGTGACCATAGTAAACTGATATTCAGTGTAGGGATAACATTCACTAGTAAAGATCAACTGAAGATGACTGTTAAAAAATATGCAATACACAATGGTTTTAATGTTACTTAGAGGAGGAGTGAGGAAAAGAAAGTAGATTGTAGATGTGCTCAGATTTGTCGTTGGAGGCTATATGGTAGCACAAGAGCTAAAGATCAATCGTGGGTGATAAGGACATATAATGAAGAACATATGTGTTTCAAGTCTCTCAGAAATAAGCAAGCCAATTCAGATTTCTTAGCTAATGAATTCTTATCCCAGATTAAGAAAGATCCTAACTTAGAAGTATGCGGTGACAATAAATATGAATGAGAAGTATGCTGTGACAATAAATATATACACTTGCTACAGAGAAAAAAAGAAGGCACCGACAAGGCTTACATGTTCCCTTGAGCAACATTATGCTAGATTAAGGTCATAGTTAGCTGAACTTAGAAGAGTTGATAAGGAAGGGACATTTGTACTTCAATGTGACGATTCTAATCCTAGGGGGCCAAATGTGTTCAAGAGATTATACATAGGCTTCTCTACTTTGAGAAAAGGGTATAAAGAAGGTTGTAGGCCTTGTCTTTGTGTCGATGGATGCTTCTTAAAAACTATGTTAGGTGGGGTGTTATTGAGTGCAGTTGCTAGAGATGCAAACAATCAAATGTACCCAGTGGCATGGGTAGTTGTCGAAAGAGAGAAATGAGAAACTTGGCATTGGTTTCTATCATTACTCTTCATAGACCTAAATACTGGAGTGGGACTTGGACTAACTATCATTAGTGATCAGTAAAAGGTATTGATTGTTAAACTTAATCTTAAGTAATTATATTACTAGGAGCTTTAATTATGATGTATTTTTCATGCTCTTCATGTAAGGTTTAGAAAATGCAGTTAGAGATCTCGTGCCATTTGCTGAGCATAGAAACTGTGCTAAACACATCCATGCTAATTGGAAGAAGCAATACAAAGGAGAAGGCTATAAATCAGCATTTTGGGCCATAGTGTATTCTACATATGAGGCTGATTTTAATAAGAAACTGAAGGAATTGAAGGAGATTTCTATAGATGTAGCTGATGATTTTTTAAAAAGAGACAAGAATCGATTTTACAGAGCTTTTTTGCACACTTGGCCTAGAGTTGATGATGTCACCAGCAATATTGCTGAGACTTTTAATGGGTACATTGGGGAAGCAAGGACTATGCCTCTTATTATGATGCTTGAGGAAATTAGAATGACTTTGATGGAAAGGAATTATTTCAATAGGTTGAAGGTTGATAGGTGGAATGATGGTGTTGGGCATAGAGTGAGAAACAGAATTGAGAAAGCAAAACTAGGTACTTCCACATGTGTTCCAAGACCATCAGATGACTATACTTTTCAAGTTAAAGTAGCAGAAAATGCATTTGTGGTTGCCTTAGATAAAAAGAATGCTCTTGTAGAGAATGGCAATTTTCTAGAGTTCCTTGTTGTCATGCCATCGCATGTATTAATTTCATGAGAAAAGACATCTTGAAGGGTGTTTATGATTATTTAAAGCAGGAAACATATAGAAAAACCTATGCATATGGTTTGTGCCCATTGGACAGGTAGGAAATGTGGCCTTGTGTGACTGAACCTGCAATTATACCCCCGGATTACATGAAGAAACCTGAAAGACAGAAGAAAAATAGAATAAAGGATCCAGATGAGGAACCAAAAAATAGTAATAAATCATCCACAAGCAGGAAAGGTGTACAAATGAGATGCTAACACTGCCTTAAATATGGCCACAATAAGAGAGGGTGTCCAAGAAGAGAACAGCCTCCTGCATCTAGGGATCCCAGATCAGTAGGGAACCTTTACTTGTGCCAATTCATAACTATTTTTTAATGATTTTTTTATTATGTGTGAACCCCTCTACCCCCCATATGCACTCGCAATGTGGAAAATGCGTATGACAAATGGATAGAAATGCACGTGATGTAAGAGAGTCGCCACCTGGTTTAATTATTTAAGGGTAAACTAGGAAAACCCTAAATGACTCCAATTTTAATTAACCTATTTACTAGATTAATTACCCAATGGTTAAGGCATGGTATGCTAACC
>CANUEP010029599.1:0-27274 GCA_947857235.1 Jatropha podagrica | reverse complement strand
GTTTTTCATGAACGCACAAAACACATTGAGATCGATTGCCATTTTGTTCGTCATCATGTTACTCAAGGCACTGTACTTCTAATCCCTATCTCCTCTGCTAATCAGAAGGCCGATATCTTCACTAAAACTCATCTTCCCACTCGTTTTCAAGATTTACTAAGCAAACTCAAGCTGGCATCCACTATACCATCTTGAGTTTGAGGGAGGGTGTTAGCATAATATTCAATACCATGTGATCCCATGTTAGCATAATCTTAGGCTTGATTCTTGGCTTGATTCTAGCCTTGACTCTAGCCTTAATTCTAAGCTTAATTTTAGCATTGATTTTAGTTTTCTCTTTCTAGTTATTTTATGTATAAATATGTGATTTCATTGTACAATTAGATATAACAAAAACATAAATTCCTTCTTTAATAGCATGTTATAATGTCCGTATTTGAAGTTTTCTGTTTATGTAAACTGACAGTAGCTCAGTTTTTAGGGCATATATTTTGGCATGTGATTGTTTTCTACTCTTCCTATATTAATGGTAAGTTTCATGAAGGTGTGCCCTTGGTGCACAAGGTTCAACCCTTTGCAAGGGTCAAAGGAGGGAAATTATATCTTTCATTTGATAATTTTATTTAACATGCTTCTTGTTTTGTGTAACTTCTGATTCTTATTTTCTCTTAACATTCCACAAATTTTATCCCCTCATGTCAAAGGAGGGAAAAACCACTCTTAATAATCAATAAGGGGACATAGTTGATTTTTAGGTCATTTAGAAAAGTTAGCTCCCTAATAAAAGCTTTTTGTTATGTTGGAAAACAATGAAAAATCTTTTTTCTTTCTACATTTTTATTATCTTTGTTTCTTTATACATTTAGAATTGGGTTTCTGGTGTTCTTCATGGCAATTGAACATTAGGTTTGGCTAGCTAATTTTTGAGGATTATTCATTAGGTTCAAATATATTTATTATTCTGGAATGAATTTTCTTTTCTTTTAAATTTTTTTTTCTTGAGCTTCGTATTACCACTTCCAAGGCTTTGAAAGGATCATTCCTTGTTGAATCATTAATGGAGAGTGAAAATCTTTACTCTAGTTAATTTTTATTTTCCCTTTTGTTTCACTTCAAGAGGACTACTACTTATCCTCATTCTCATAATTGTTGATGTATTACCATTTTCTCTTTAAGAACGATTTTATCCATCCAAAAAAAAAAAAAAGGAAAGTTAGTGTCAAGAAAGATGGAGTTTACCCTTTGTTGATGCCACTCCCTGTTTTGGTTTTATCTTATATGAGCAATTTCTTTCTTCCAAAAAAAAAAGGGGAAAATTTATGCCAAGGGAAATGGACTTTACTCTTTTACATACTCAAGTACCTGCCCTTAGGAACATAATTCCATTTTATGTGAAGTTTTTTTTTTTGAAGGAAAGGAGTTTATTGTGTTATTCTTATTTTCTCTATACAATTTCTATTCTATATATACACAAAGAATGATTCCAACATGGTAACAATCTAAATAGGAAATAAACCTAAAATAGGAAAAGATAAGATTCTACAAATCTCTACACTCCCCCTCAAGTTGGTGCAAAGATATTACACATGCACAACTTGCAAACCAAAGGACGAAACAACTTACTACTCAAGCTTTTCGTGAAAACATCAGCTAGTTGCTCTTTTGAAGCCACATAGAAAACTTTAATGGAACCTTCAACTATCTTTTCCTTTATAAAATGACGATCAATCTCTATGTGCTTAGTTCGATCATGCTGGACAAGATTATTCACTATGCTGATGGCTGCTTTACTATCATAAAACAAAGATGTATCTGTTGTTTCAAATAACTTCAATTCTTTCATCACTCTACGCAACCATAGAAGTTCACAAATTCCTTGTGCCATGGCTCTATACTCGGCTTCTGCACTGGACCTAGCAACCACAGTCTATTCTTGCTTCTCCAAGTGACCAAGTTTCCACCAAGAAAAACACAATAACCTGCGGTTGATCTCCTATCACCAAGGGAACTAGCCCAATCTGCATCCGTATAGCCTTCTATTTTCAAATGACCATGTTTGGAAAATAACAACCCTCCACCTGGGGCTGATTTCAAATATCTCAAAATTTGATGCACAGCTTCTAAATGAGATTCTGGAGGATCATGCATATACTGACTCACTAGACTAACAGCATAAGCAATATCTGGTCTAGTGTGGGAAAGATAGATAAGTCTTCCAACCAATCTCTAATATCTGCCTACATTGACTGGACTTCCCACTCCGGCTTGAAGCATGTGATTAGCTTAAATGGGTGATTCTACAGGCTTACATCCCAACATACCAATTTCTTTAAGGAGATCAAGAATATACTTTCTTTAAGAGATGAAAATTCCTTTTTCAGATCTAGCAACTTCAATCCCAAGAAAGTATCTCAACTTTTCCAAATCCTTAATCTTAAACTCCTTGGCTAATAAATTTCTTAAATGAGTCATTTCTTCTTCATTATTCCTTGTCACCACTATATCATCAACATAAACAATAAGTAACGTGATCTTACCTGCATGATGTTTAATGAACAAGGTATGATCAGCATCACTCTAAATGTACCCAAAAAGAAAGCATGGCTCTACTAAACCTTTCAAACCATGCTCTTGGTGACTGTTTCAGCCAATATAATGACTTCTTCAACTTGCACACTTTTCCTATAGTCTTGTCATCAACAAATCCTGGAGGGATCTCCATATACACCTCTTCTTTCAAATCTCCATGTAAAAAGGTGTTTTTAACATCAAATTGATGTAGTTCCCAGTCAAGGTTGGCTGCACAAGACAATAAGATTCTGATAGTGTTCATCTTGGCTACGGGGGCAAATGTTTCCTGGTAATCAACTCCATAGATTTGACTGAATCCTCTAGCAACCAATCTAGCCTTGTACCTCTCAATTGAACCATCTGCCCTATGTTTAACTGTGAACACCCATTTACATCCAACTGGTTTCTTCCCTGGTGGTGAAATTACAAGATCTCATGTCTCATTTTTTGCCAAAGCTCTCATCTCCTCAACCATTGCAGCCTTCCGCTTAGAGTCCTGTAATGCCTCTCGCCAATCTTGCAGTATAGAAACAGAAAAAACAGACAAAATAAAGGCTCTATAAGAAGGGGACATAGCATTATAGGAGATAAAATGGGAGATGGAATGTTTGGTGCATGTTCTAACTCCTTTTTTAAGAGCGATAGGAATATCAAGGTCATTGTCAGAAGGAATAGAATCAAGATTAGAATCAGAATCAACAGGGATTAAAGAAGACTCACCGGGTTCTTGTGCTTCTGTATTTTCAGAGACTGAAATTGGAGAGGACGGTTGATCAGAGGTCTCATGCTCGACGATTGCATCTGTATTAGTCCGCTGAGTGTAGTTTTTCAAATCAGGTCTATCCAATCTTCCTAGAGTTTTAGGTGCTTGGTCTCTCTTATTGTCTATTTCTATTAGAATCTCCCCCTGGAAAGGCATGTCATTTATCGCTTTTTCCTTCTGATATTTCTCCCTCTGAAGAGGTGATTGAACAGAAAAATAAGGCTCAAACTCTCTAAAGGGAACATCCATACTCACAAAATATTTCCTAAGGGGAGGATAATAACACTTGTATCCTTTTTGAGTGGTAGAGTAACCAACAAACACACACTTCAAGGCTCTAGGATCTAATTTGCTTGGATCATTCTGATGAACAAAACAAACACAACCAAAGACTTTAAAGGCACAATATAAGAATTTTTTCCTTGGAGAACCTCTAATGGAGTTTTAAAATTCAAAGTACGAAGAGGCATATGATTAATAAGTTAAGCAGCAGTTAAAATAGCATCCCTCCAATAAGGTTTGGAAAGATTCATAGTGAACATAAGTGACCTAGTTACTTCCAATAAATGCCTATTTTTCCTTTCAGCTACTCCATTTTGGGCACTAGTATTGACACAACTAGTTTGATGTATGATACCATTAGAATCTAAATAGGTATGGAAAATTGTATTCATGTATTCAGTACCATTATCAGTTCTTAGAATTTTAACATGCGCATCAAACTGGGTGCAAATCATTTTAAAAAAGTTTTGAAAACACAAAAAAACTTCACTTTTTATTTTCATCAAATAAACCCAAGTCAATGTAGTGCAACAATCAATAAAGGTCATAAACCATCTATATCCAGAAAGAGAAATAGTTTTAGTAGGACCTCATACATCAGAGTGAATGGTAGCAAAATGAACCAAACTTTTATTATAAAGTGGAGGATAAGAATGCCTTGTGTGTTTGGCAAGTTCACAAGCATCACATACTAAAGAATCCAAATCACACTTAGTAACTAAAGTGGGAAACAAACATCCTAAAACATAAAAAGAGGGATGACCTAATCTCATATGCCATTGAACAACTTCATGAGAAGGATTTCTAGAAGTTCCTAACAAAGCTTGACTGGTACCCGAATTTCAAAACCGACAAACATCATCCAACAGACAGAGTCCATTGCGTAAGCTACCACTGCCAATCGTTCTTTCTGTGTTCAGTTCCTGAAAAACACAATGAGTAGGTTAAAAGGTTACTTTGCAATTAAGTGCTTTCGTGATTAAGCTAATAGATAATAAATTAATGGGAAATCGAGGAACATGGAGAACGGGAGAGAGTTTAATATTGGAAGTACAGTTAATAGAACATGTGCTAGAAATCGGTATAAAAGAGTCATCCGCAATATGAATTTTTTTGGTGCCTTGATACTTAGAATATGTGAGGAAATGGTTTATAAAGCTTGTTGTATGTTTATTTGCTCCTAAATCTATCACCCAAGAGGGTTTTGCAATTTTCGCAAGAGAGGTAAGAAAAGCATTACTTGAATTAACAAAATTAGAAGCTTCAACAGATGAGGAAGATACAAGCTGTGATAACAACTGTTTCAAGGAATGAATTTCTCGATCAGAAAAGCTACCAGCAGTAGATGTTTCCTCAGACAAAGCTCCACTATCAGATACGTGTGCTTGTGGTCTAGACGAACTGACTCGCTTCCCTCCGCGCTCTCTAGTTGGGCGTCCATTTAACTTCCAGCAGAACTCCTTAGTTCATCGATTCTTCCCACAATAGTCACAAAACAAATGATCTCTATCTAAAGAACCTCCCTTTGCAGCCTGTATTTATTTTTTTGCTGAATTTGCAATCAACCCTGCTTTATCCAACTTAGATTTGTAAACCATAGCACTCCTCCTAGTTTCCTCTTACTGTACAAATGAGTATGCCTGTCTCAAGGATGGAAACGGATCCCTTCTAAGAACCTGGACTCGAATCTGATCATACTCGTTATTTAGGCCAGCTAAAAAATCATACACTCGTTCGACCTCAATTTACTTCTAAACTTGAGTCTCATCATCAACACATTTTGCTTGAAACTCTAGATAATAGTCCAGTTCCTGCGGTAACCCACTAAGTTCAGCAAAATATTGGTTGATAGTCAGATCTCCCTGCTTGGTTTCATGGACTTTTTATTGCAGTTCATACCTCTGAGCATAGTTTCTAGCTTGCGAATAGGTCTGTGAAGCAATATCCCATATTTTCTTAGTTGTATCAGGCAATAAATATCCCTGTGAAATAGAAGGCTGCATAGAATTTATTAGCCAAGACATAATAAGGGAGTTTTTTTATTTCCACTTATTACAAACTGGATCTGTAGAAACTGGTTTTGGTGCTCCACCATTAAAATATCCCTGCAAACCTCTAGCCTCAATAAATAGCAAACAAGAACGAGATCACCCCAAGTAATTCGTGTCATCTAACTTTACTGGGCTAATTTGAAGTGAAGGATTCTTCGAATGAAAAATCACGTCTACCTTTTTTCCGTCACCCATTACTGTTAATCTAAACAATTCAATAGTCGATTCAAAGGAAATTGCAGAACCAGAAAAATGCAGGCATGACAATAGTGAAAAAACGCAGACACAATAGAACGCAGACACGACAGTAGTGGGATCTACAAAGAAACTACCACAAAAAATAAAAAACTGGACTAAATGTCTAGTGGTTTAGGATCGCAGCACCAAAATGAAGCCACCGGAGCAAGATTCGTCGGTAGAGGTCACCGAAAAACTACTGTACATGCCGGCGCGTGAGGAAAGGCCAGAACCTTCTGGCGGCGCTTGTGCACCTGCACGTGACCGGACGGCGACGGGGTTGAGGGGGAATGGCTGATCGACGGCTGCTCCTCCTTAGGTGGGCAGTGAAGTTCAACTACCTCCCGAGGCGGTGGCGCTTGCAACTCAACCTTGTTGCTGAAAAATCCTAAGCCGGAAAAACGCGGCTAGGCTCTGATACCATAAAGTTTTTTTGAAGGAAAGGAGTTTATTGTGTTATTCTTATTTTCTCTATACAATTTCTATTCTATATATACACAAAAAATGATTCTAACATGGTAACAATCAAAATAGGAAATAAACTTAAACTAGAAAAGATAATATTCTACAAATCTCTACATTATGGTTCTTAAGGATTATATGCATTTTCTTTAATAAAGATTCAGCAAAACAAATTGCCTACTTTATTATTAAGTAATGTGGTTCTTTATTCTCTTTGGTTTTATCTGTTTCATCATTTTTTCAGTAATCAACCTTAGATTGTACGTACATCAATAATTACACACTTGCCTATTATTTCTCGTCTTGTGATTTGTTTCATGCTGAATTCTTATGAAGGTTTGTGGATTGTGCTTTTGCAACCCGCAAACCTTGGTTCGTGCTATAAGGTATGTTGCTGAAAAATTACTCAGGTCTCTGTTTGTTGCATGTATAATAGGCAGCTACGTACCTGGAGAAACATTCCCTTTCTTCTTTTTTTTCTTTTCTTTTTTGGGTTTTACATATTGTGATCCATGGCACACTAAGGGATGCATGCAGTTAGAGAAAGCATTCCACCATTACTACTGTCACTATATAATAAGAATTAATTTATTTTGTTTATTCAAAATTTCACTTCTGCATTTTATTTTAAAGTATTATTTTCTACATAAAATTTTTATAAAAATTTTCTGGTTCTGTTTTTTTTGGATGTGGTTATTAATTCAATAGGTCTATCTTTCTATTTTTGTAAACTCTATAACATTAACTTGATAAATCGTAAATAAAAGTGGCAACATGTAAAAGTTAAATTTTAAGTTTTAACATTGTTGAAAATCTACTAGATGCATATTCATCTTAATTATACCCTCCAAAAAATAGGGAAAGAGAGGAAGAATTTAACTTATCAATTTTACTGTTTTTCACTCTAGAGTTATTGAAATGCAAGAGATTCTTGATGAACTAGTTGCTGAGGCAGCTGAGGCTGAGGGAGAGGGTGCAATGGCAACAATTGCAAATCCCAGTAGATTTGCCAAGTAGCTATCCTTTTTCTATATCCGTTTATGTCCTTACTTTATACTTTGTTTCAACTGCCTTTTCTTATTACTGAATGTATTTTATTTTATATTACCCTTTTTCATTTTTGAGCTGTATCAACTTTGTTTTATGAAGCAGACATCACTATGCACTAGTTAACTGTTTCCTAATCAACAGCAGAAAATCCACTTCTTCAATCGCTTCTTCTGAAAACCTTACACGACAGAAGTTAAAGGTTCAAGGAAAGGGTTACAAGGATAAATGCTATGATCAAATTAGGAAGGCAGTTGAAGGGCGCTCAACAGGCTATTAACAAACGTGCTTTTTTCTTCATGAATAAAAGCTCATTTGACTCTTGAACTCATTTAAATGGATTAAAAAAGTCAGATTTGAAGCTAATTTAACCACAAAATTTTTTTAGAATGATTAAAAAGATTAGAGTTAACTTTCTGGGCCAATTCAACCCATGATTCTTCACTATGCTTGCAATGTGCGAATCCTTGTATAGACATCTATTAAAATCATAATTGAAATTGGGGGTAAATCATAATAACGATCACTTAACTTTTCACTTAGTTTTATAAGGTGACAGAGATTTAATTTGTCATTTTAGTCATTTAACTTTTATTTTTATTTAAATGGGAGGTTACTCACCAAAATTCGGTCATAAAAAATACTAACGCGATACTAAAAATAAAATCTTTCATGTACTAAAAAAATAAAATATTTAATAGTGAAAAGATATATATTATTTTCTACTACATTAATTTGGAATCTGTCTACTAATTTAGAGGGTAAATTATATCATTGGTTAGTTTTATTTAGGTCACAAAATTTTAATGTCATTTTTTAGTCACTCAACTTTAATTTTTATTTCAATGAGAGATCACTTATCCGAATCCGTTAATTGGAACAATATTATGACACTAAAAACTACATGTATCACAAAAAAATTCATGATTATAAAGGGATATAAAAAAGAAAAGGAAAAATGGCACAAAATATAAATAATAGAGTGAATTTTTTTATCTTCTATTTTATTTAAAACTTGTTTCATGTAAATGTCACTATTTGTTAAATAAATTAACAGGTAGAATTCAAATTAATGTATTAGGAGAAAATATGAATTTTTATTATAAAATATTTTATTTTCTAGTGCCATGTTAGTATTTTTTATGATAGTGTTCCAGTAAGTGACCTATTGAAACAAACTTCAAAAAGTTTAGTGACTAAAAAATTACAAATTAAAGTTAAGTGACCTTTTAAAATTAAATGTAAATTTAGGTGACAATTAGTATAATTTACTCATAAATAATATCATTTACATGAAACAAGTTTCATAAGAAAATATAAAAGAAAAAGATTTTCACTCTACCATTTGTATTTTATAGCATTTTTCTTCTCTTTTTAATATTCCTTTGCAATGGCAAATTTTTCGTAAAATATATAATTTTTAGTCTCATATTAGCATTTCAATTTCTAGAAGCAGTGACATGTTATTGAACAAAAACTAAAAATGAGTGGTTAAAGAAATGACAAATTGAAATTTTGTGACTTTAATGAAATTAAGTGTAAAACTAGGTGACTATTAAAATGATTTAGCCTGGGATTGGGCTATATAATTTATTAAAAATATTAATTAAACATGGAATAGAGGAAATGATACACGAAATATACTGTGTCTCTTGGTATCTTTATTGATGATTTTGAGTTTATAAATGTAAATTAATTTGAACTTTTTATAACCGACTTCTATTACTAGGTTTATTATAAACGAAATCCACGCATTTCTCATATTCAACAGATTAAAGTTATACTACATGTTTTTTGAATTTACCATGTGTTAGAAGAAATGATGCTTTTATGGATTTTAAACTTCAATTTAGAAGTGTTGAAAAATTTTGATTTGGGTGTTTTTGGTGCAAAACAAAAAGGTAAAAGCCGATCCTATTGAATTAAATCAATTCATTGGATTTAAAAATATCAAAACAAGTTCAGGAGCTAAATTGGCCCAAAATGTCAATTATGACATTTTCAATCCTTTTAAGTAAGTCCAAGGACTAAATTAGCCCAAAAGGTCAAATATTACATGTTTAATCTATCTAAACAAATTTCGATGCCAAATTCGCCTTTACTCCTTTTTCTTAATTAGTCTTGTTCAATATACAATATTCTTTTTTTTAAACATTATGCATTTGTTTAATAGAGAGTAGTTTTCGTGTAATGGTAAAGTTGCTCCACTTGTGATCTGAAGGTCATAGGTTGGAGCCACAAAAGCAACCTCTTTGTAAAAGTAAAGGGAAGGCTTTCTATATCAACCCTTCTTACTGGAGCCCACTAAAGTGGAATGCTTTATGCACTAGGTCACCTTTTTATCCATTTTTCTAACAACCATTTCTTTATTAGTTTGTATTTGAAGACCATAAAGCTGCTTTAGAAGAAGCTAATGCGGTATGTGTAATTTATAACTAAAATGGTGTAACATTAATATTGAATTTATGATCTATCCTAGTTTCTTGAAATGGAAATTTCTATCACTATATCGAAATTTGATAAAGGTTTTAGACATTTTAGTATAAAATTCCTAATTCTTATGTAATGTAGTACATATGCATTATTGAGTACTGGTTTTAGACATTGAGCATGTCCACTAAATTGAGCAGCTAACTCCAATAATGGTTTTGACATTTCATTTTTTATGATATAATGATTGATATGTACTCTGGATTTTATTTTTCCATTTAAGTAATTTCCCTGTTACAATCACCTTAATTAATTGGTGATGCTTGAAAAGATTGATAGCTCCATTTATGTTCTTGAGAGTATCAAATGATGCTGGTTCCTGGGAACTATATATTCCCATACTACTGCCTTTGTTACTGTAGAATCTCAAGACTTATGTGTTCTATAATTAATGCTGAATATGATATTATTCATTATTTCATGTCTATGTTGCATGTTCTGTTGTCACATACATAGGCTGGCTTGTGGCATCTTTGCACGTGTCTATGCGTACATGTGTTTGCTTGTGCAGTGCTTTCATTCATATGCTTTGGATTTCATATTGCAAAAGCAACTATCGCATATATCCATGTATTAATGTAGCATTTAGAATCACTATACTTCTGGCAAATGTTAGAAAGTGCTAGCCAATAAGTTCATTTGAACCAACTAGTCTTATGAATTTAGAATAATATGAATTGAGAGAAAAGGGGAAACGAGATGAATATATGGGGTTCAATCGAATGGACTATGTCCACAGACACAAATCTTAAGGCTACATTACATTTTATAGCTCTTATTTATATACATGAGGATTATAGCTAAGGAAGGTACATAAAAAGGAAATGTAATAATGATTTTAGGGTTAATAATCCCATCGAATTAGGGTAAAGTGATTCCTCAAATAAGGGTATATACTCTTGCATATTATTCTAACAAGTCTAATACTATTGTTACGGAGAATTTTATTGCGTATTTCATCTAAGGTAATAGAATCTATTTATAAAAGTTTATGTATCCTAATTAGGAAATTGTGTATCGTAAAATTATGCTAGCCAATTATTTACAAGTTGACTACACTAGCCCTCAAGTTTGGAGCATAAATGTCAATTATGCCCAACCTATTTCAAATGCAGTCAACTCGAGTCCTAATCAAAATTTTGTGAAAATCTCTCTCAATTGTTCTCAGTCTATGACCTCCTGTTGAATCTGTTGAGTCATGTTATTTCAAATGTTCGGTTCACTCATGCAACACTAGATTAGATGCGATCGGAATAGTAGTTTTGTTATCACACTACAAACCGACTTCATCCAAATAGCCTCACATACAAATTGTGCCATAGTTCAATATTCAATTTCAATATTCAAACAAGAGTTCTCACTTTGCTTGTTACTTTCCCATGATACTAAGATTCCTTCGAGAAAAACAACCTTCTATCTTTAATCCTACCCAATTTGCATATGAAAAGCACTCAAAATTTCAATTTCCGTGATTTGTATGTACGAGACTGCACTTTGGAGCACTCCCTGAGTAACATAATATCCTTCCTAAAGCTTCCTAATGGGCAATAGTGGGAGAAGACAAACTAGCTTACAATACTAATAGCATATGCTATGTTTGAACAGGTTGCTATAAGATGATTTAACTTGACAACCAATCTCTTATATGTAATAGGATCTTTAAATAGTTCACCATCTGCTGTTGTAAGTTGAAGATTAAGAACCATTGGTGCACTTTATAGTTTAGCACCTAAGTTTGTTGTTTTTGCTAATAATAGAAATTTAGCTTATTTTTTTCTTTTATATTTTTAAACTTCAATGCCAAAAAACATACGTCAATTGCCCAAACCTTTTGTTTGAAACTGAGTTTGGAGAAATGTCTTATTGATGAAATGCCTACAAAGTCACTTCCATTAATCATAATATCATCAACATATACTGTAAGCAAGACTATGCCAGCCTTATAATTTCTCCATCAAATGATCAAACTTAATCTTTTACATGCATTGTACTATCTCACTAGACCTTCCAAACCAAACTTTAGGACTTTGTTTGGAGCCTAAAGAGATATTCGAAGCTTGTGAACTTTGCGTAGCTCTTCTTGAGCAACAATAGTAGGTGGTTGCTCCATATAAATGTCCTCTTGAAGGTCACCATGAAGGAACTTACAAAACAAGAAGATGGAGATAATTGAACGTAATAGACGAAGGAAGAAATAGAAAAAGTACATTGACACTTATCTTTGTGAAGAGCAATAAGAAGATCAATGTCAAATTGAGTAATAGTGGAAGGAACTGGATCTTTCAGTGAAAAGGTAGGTGGAGGGTTTGAACCAAGAGTATGTAATCTCTTGGAATAAACATAACAGGGGAACGAATAGGTACTAACATTGAAGGATTATAAGGACCGGATACTTGTTGGATGATATAAATTAAGAGATCACCACCCTCCCCTTATTTCTCATAGATAGATAAGGGAGGAAAAATGGAGTAGGTTAAAAAAAAAAGGTTATATCTATAGATACAAGGTAATAGTTAAGAGTAGGGAAAAAAAACTTGTACTCTTTTTGGAGACGAGAATATGTAAGGAAGACACATTGAAGAGACTTAACGTCTAGCTCAGTAACCTGTGGATGAACATCCACACAAAACTACTATAAAATATATGAGGTGCAATAGTAACGCAAGGGAAGGATTTGGGGCAAATTTACTATGAACAATTAGGGCTACAATTGGTTGATTTTGGTTGGAACAATAATGGTTTTAAAGAAAACCTTAGAGTTAAAATTCTTAATTGAAATAAAAGATAATAGAATACATAATCTGTTAACTATTGTCCTATTTATACTAGTTAGGACAAATCCTAATCCTAGATTAAAGTAATCCTAATTAGCTAATGCTTCTATGTTGAAAACAAATACTAGTAAAGAAGGAAAACTGAATTCTATTCGTAATTAATTAATAATTTCTTATTTAATTAGGAATTCTAGATAAACAAAGAAACCATAAAGATTTTCCTAGATGCTCCTGCATCATTCTCCTTGGGTTTGAAAAAAACTCAATCATTCTCCTCGAGTCTGAAAAAAACTCAACTCTAATGAGCAAGCCTTGACATTTTCTTCATATATGTCTATATCAACTCGTTTAAGCTCTTCTTTAGAAATCCATGTGCTTTTAGCTGCTAGTTTACCGAGCCACTTTACCAAGAATCTTCTATAAGGGTTACCTCGCATAGATTAAACTTCCTTGACGTCTAACACATCTTCAACAGTATCAGCTTTTGTAACTGGCAACTGCTTTATTTGATCTTCGATAGAAGATGAAGCATCATCAAATCCATCAAATAGATACAAGTCTGGAGCATTAAAGACAGGACTAATTTACAACTTAGGTGGCAACTCAATTAAGGAGGCATTTGAGCCGATTTTCCTTAATACTTTACATGTTCCAAAATTCCTAGATTTCAACTTATGATAAGTACCTTTAGGAAATCATTCTCGTTGCAAATGCACAAGCGCTAGATCACCTTCTTCAAATTCTTACTTACGACGATGTTGATTGGCAGCAAAAGCATATGCTGCATTACTATTTTTTAGGGGAGCCTTTATCTCTTTATGAATCTTTTGAATGTGATCAGCAAAAATTTCATCTTCTTCACTTATTCTAGCTTCTTTATGGCAAGGCACCAAATCAAGTACATGTTGAGGTTTCAGTCCATAAGCAACCTCAAAAGATGTTTTCTTTATGTTCGATTGGTAGAATTATTGTAAGCAAATTTAGCTTAAGGTATGACTAGATCCCATGTCTTTGTATTGTTCCCAACAAGACATCTTAAAAGATTTCCTCGACTACTGTTTATAACTTCCATTTGACCATCAATTTGGGGATGGCATGTACTTGAATACTTCACAACTGTTCCAAACTTCCTCCATAAAGTCCTTCAAAAGTGCCCCATAAATTTACATCTCTGTCAACATGAATTATATGATTCTAATAACCTTAACTCCATCAACGCATTTTAGCTCTAATAGCATGTAATGGAGAATTTCAATGTGGATTTTGTCTAAGGTAATTACAATCTATTTATACAACCTTATGTATTCTAATTAGGATATTATCTAACCAGAAAATTATGTATGCTAGCTAACTATTTACAAGTTGACTTTTTATAACAACCATGCGATGCTACTGGAAATGTGAACTATGCCATTATTTTAAACCTACTAGCCATCTTATAATTAAAGTATTTTTGTTTGGTGGCTAAAACATTTTCTTTGTTCCATTAATTTGATCTTTGATGTTTACAGATATGAAATATTCCAACTAATAATAAACCTGCATACTGAGAGGTACGTTCAAATGCTCAAATTGCGTAGTGACAGGGCAAATGAATAACCAACATTGCGATATTAAAGATACATTTGCTAGCTTCTTGTTTGTTTTCATCGCCTTAGATTATATGTATAAGTGGGGAGTGAAAGGGGGGACTAAGTGGAGCCTTTCCCCCTCCCTCTAAGAAAAAATTTTGCAAAGTATAAATTGATTAATCATTAAATTTTCTTCTATAGGCTCTCTAAAAATCAAAATTGCACATTTCTTTTGGTTACAAACTAAAAGTATACAATTGATAACTATTATTTTACGAGTATTAAAGCATTAAGCAAAATCTTTTTCATCAGATAAAAATAATTGGTGGTTACAAATACATTAACATAAAAGGAAAGTTAAAGTTGCAATCTCACTTCTTCCCTAATTCCTATGGGTAAAATGTGAAAGAACCAAAAAGTTAATCTTTGTCTTTTTTTTTTTTTCCTCTCTCTCTTGTTCTTTACTCTCTCCCATGGCTCCCTTATAAAAGCTCAAAAGAATTATCTTTATCATTGAAAATTTTGTTTTAATGGATTTTTGAAAACTTTATTTCAATATTTTTGAGTATGTTCATTTTATTTCTACGTATAGTGTTACAGAATAGTTCTTGCTCTTTTTTTCCTTTTTTCTTGTTTTTAATACAAGTAATAAGCATGAGGGTGTCCACAAATTAATACAATGCATCCCTATCTTCTCCATATGTTGTTAATTAATTTATTATTTCTTTTACTCTAAAATAATACTCATTGATGGTCTTAGAATCCTTCGTCTTTAAATTTTTAAAATCTCTTCGTAGAATTTGAAATTTAGCAATGCGTAACTTAAGACTGCCTTGAAACTCCTCCTTCAATGCTTTTCATGCTGCTTTAGTAGACTTAACTCCAACTATTCTTGAAAAAATTGATTCCGCCAATGCCATTTGGATGCAATACAAAGCATCTGCATCTTTCTTTTTCTCTTCTTTTAGCCCTTTTTGCTCTTCTTCATTTCGAGTTGAATTGCTTGGTTTAATTACTCCTTCTATAATTTTCTATAATTCTTGAAAAATAAAATATATTTTCAATCTAAGAGCCCAATAATCATAATTCTCTCTAGAAAATATTAATAGCAATTTATTACTTGAGGAAGAGTTCATAGCAATAATATTATAGTGTGAAAATTATTTGGGTAAGGTAATATTTGGATAGTAGGAAGTTTGATTTTGCCCAGTGTTTGATCGAACTAAGTTCTGATACCAAGTTGAATTTTTCAAAGAGACTGGGTAGATAATTTGAGGTGCTGATTATATTTGGATGTAATTGAAGAAGGTGAATTAGGATATGGACTAAACTGAATTAGTGATTTTATTGGGAACTAAAGTGTAGTTTACAATTAATTTGTGGAGTTGTTTTGTGTTTTTGTTCATTGCATCACTCAAACACCCACAAGCCTTTTATAGGCTTCTTCACCGATTTATGTAAATCAGTTTACTAATAATTAATTTTTATTTTTAATTTTTAGATTTTTTTTATCTAGTATTATATAGATAATTCTATAATTTTACAAACTAATCTAGATATTTTGACTAGCTTAGATTTTTCTAGATTGATCTCTAATACTTAGATGTTTCCAAGTTGATTTTTAATAATTAAGAATTGGGTACTGATTGTATATAAATTATATAGCGTGCACGGTATATGTGTGAAATATGTGTGTGCAGATGATGGTATGTACCATTTATTCTTACTCACCTGAAAACAAAAAATTGATTTCCACTTATCAATAATGCTTTCACAACAGTTTCTTGGAAATCCTCAATCTAATATCAAATTCACATTGCATTTTCAAATTTTTATTGATAATTAAATGCTTTATATTCATCTATATTATACTTATATTTATGGTCAAACAATTTACTTTTAAGTTTACTCAATTTTAGTGCAAGTTAAGGAAATTCAGAATTTTTAGCAATATGAGTTACTTGCATTCTTTTATTTATATTTTTATTTTCACAAATTCTTTTACTATGAAATTTTTACAACATGTTCTTAACATCTTAGGATACTTATGAAATTTCATAATTTTTGAAGTTCATTTATATAGTTAAACAGCTTAATTATAGAAGCTGAATTCCTATTTTTCTCATGCTGAGTAGCCAGCATTGATTTAATTATAACTCCACTTTATTTTATCAATTTGTCTTGAACTTTTTACAGTATCTTTCTTGCTTCTCAGGATACTCCCAAATAAAATTTCATAATTTTTAAAATTCATGTACATATTTAAAGAACTAAACACTATACCTAATTTTCAGTTAGATTTTCAATTGAGTAACGTGTATTCATTCAACTATAATTTCATTTCCCCTTATCCATTACATTAACCATTTTATCATAACCTTCCCAACATCCTAACATAGTTTTTTTCATAAAATTTCATAATTTTTAGATTTCATTTATTAATTTAACTAATTCAATCTTTGTGACTAAATTTTTAGGTAGATCAATTATAATAGACTTAAGCAATACGTTACCTCCTTAAGCATTCTCCACTTACTTCCAACACTAATTCATACATAACAACTCTTCTAAAACTTAAATAACATGATTACCTTTTATATATCAAAATACCTAATTCATAGATTATCAATCAAATGACTAAAATCATCCAAGTGAGTTAATTATGTAAACTTGACTTCAAATTTATACTTAACCACCTTTAATCACCTTAAAAGCACTTATAATCACATCATCTCTACCAAGTAAGCCACACTAATCAAGCACCTCAAAAATAAAACCAAAAAAAAAGAAAGAGGAAGAGAAGATAACCAACATTTTCTTAAAAATCACTTGAAAAGTTCTTGATTTTCACCTCTTTTTTACTTGGTCAAATATGGAGAAGAAGAAGAAGAAGAAGAAGAAGAAGGATGAGGCAACATTAATGGGTGAAGAAAAATGACATAAAAGGAAATATTTAGGGTTCTTCTACATGATCCGGATTGATTTGGTCTAACTCAATGGTTTGCTTCGATATTTAACTAATTTGTAGATTTTTCAATTGAGTTTGATGATTTAAATTTGATTTTTGGGTTCAATTCTTGGCATAAAATATTATTTTCTGATAAATTTTATTGGTTAGAGTTTACGATTAAATTTTAAATGAAAATTCTTTAAAAATAAATTTACAAATCATTTCAAGTTATAGTTATAATATTAATTATAAATTATAGACTTAGTTAGGATTGTATGTGGGTCAGATTTTTTGATTTAAATTACCTGACCCATTTATACAGGTAAATGATTTTTTAACTCAACTCAACTTGTTAAATGTGTGAACCTGCGGGTTATAAATGAGTTGGGTCAAGTACGGGTTCAATATAAATCCGCGGGTCAAATAAATAATAATAATAATAATAATTTTAAATAAAATAAACTCTTTAAAAGGATTATTCAAAAATATAAATAATTTAAAATTTTAATTATACTATAATTTTTATAAACTACAAATTTATTCCAAAGACAATACCTATATCTATCTATAATCTATAATCTATGTATACTATGAATAAATGTGGAAATAAGCGAGAAATAATGAGATTTTTCATATCGTTTTCTATAAAATTTAGAATATCTTAAAATAATTTTTAGTGTAGCTAATTCAAAATTTATATTTTATATCAACGAGCGTTTGGATAAGTGGTTTGATACTCTTCTCCCTTAGGTGAAGTCAATGGTTTGGATGAATGGTTTGACACTCTTCTCCCTCAAGTGAAGTCAATAGTCTTATCATCATGAATTGAACAAATACTCATTAGGAGCACTTTATTTTTTCTTAGGCTAATTTGGTGCGAGCAAGATTTTGTTCTAACTTAATAAGTTCGAGATATAATTTTTAAAAATTATTTTTTAAATAAATAAATATATATAATAAAAAAATTATACTCTTTTTTATAGTTGTAAGAAAAATTGTGAATTTATTTTAGAGAATATAATGTTTCTTTTACGTAATTTATTAATTTATTTATTTATTTTAAATTTGTAATTTAAAATAATAGATAAACAAAATATTTGAATGAAATCATTAACTTCTCAATATTGGATCTAGCATGATTTAAATTGTAACTTTCATTTATTGATTTGGCTTTTTTTCACCAAAATTAAATATAACTTAATTATAGCTTTCCCAAGCTTACAACCAATCATGTTCAACCATTTACTTCCTCAAATCAGCATATGTTTTATAAAAATGCACGAACATTTTAGATTATAACAAAATTTTTAATTTTTTCTTTTGTTCATCGACGGAACAAAATTAGGAATTGTTCGGTAATCTACAAACGTTGATGAGGCAAACTAATCCTACCCATATCAATTTTACTGCAGAAGCTGAATCACATGAATTTCGTTTGTATTTCAAGTCAAAAGAGTCTCACTTTCTCTCTACTTTTCTTGGCTTTTCTTAGGAACCAAACACCAAAGAGAAGAGAATTAAAGATTTGAAATACAAGAAAACAAAAATGGAAGGAAGAGTCAAAAATATCGTGTGGAAGTGCCGCTCATAGCGCGAGTCTTAAGATAGATCGGCACTATGTTTGCACAAAAGATTCATCACTCTCAATCAACCAAGAAAACAAAACGAAGAATCTGGGATCATAACTAGTAGTAGAATCGGTAGTAGAATCGATTTCAAGAAAGAAAAGGGTCTCTCTCTTCCATGTTTTGGATGGGTTTAAGGCGAAGCAGTGGTCAAGTAAGTTGGGCATTTTATAGTGGTGGCGACGCTGATGCGCGTTAGTTTTGCCCTAATTCTCACCCAGATTTTATGTTTGGCTAAGATTTAAAACGGTGTCGCATTTAGTCAATGTCAACACGATTTGCCGTAGTGTCGGTAAAGGGGAGCTAATTTTTCTTCAATATACAGTTTATTAATATATAAATATACTACTTTTTTCTGTTTCATTTTATTTACATGATTTGATAAAATACGCATATTAAAAATTTAATTAAAAAAATTATTTTTCATTTTTTTTACCTTTAACTTGTTAAGACACTAATAAAAGTTTTTTATTTAATAAATAATCATAAAAGTTATCATGAAAAAAATAATTATTTATATATATAAATTTAAAACCTTAAAACTAATTTTAAAAATCTTAAAACTAATTTGGACATTTAAAAAAGAAATAACAGATAAATAAAATGAGAGAGAGAGTAGTATATTTTTCTTATAGATACTAACATATTGTAAGTTGTAAAATTAACGAGATTTGCTTCATTTTACCGTCAAAGCATGGTAGGTCTCTTCAATAGTTAATTGCTTATGAAATTTATTTAAAATTTTATATTGATTTTAAAATTTATAATGGAAGAAATTAATGAAATTATAAATTTGAAATGAATTTTATATTTATAATTTGAGATTCTAAATATAAGAAATTTTTTATACTCTTTTTTTCTTTTAAATTTATTCGATATTAAACATTCATCTAATAAATAAGTTTTCTATAGTTTAATTGTAGTGCATTGTTTTTCTTAGTGATAATGTGGTATTATGAATTAGTTTTCTTATTTATATTAAATATATCTTAAAAATAAATCACTTATATGATTAAACAAAATATTAAAATGAATTAACAAAACTTTATTTATAATATAGTTTTAAAGAATCAATTAAGTTGGTGAATATATCAGTAATGGATATGCTGAATGCTAATGAATATCTTCGGCCAATTATACTCATCAACTTGTTAATCTTCGCAGTAAATTTATGATTGCATTCTTATTATGATTAGGAAAAACATGCCAAAAAGGTTTATCAACTCCCTAAATTGTAAAAAGTAAAAAAACAAAAAAAAAAAGAAAAAAGAAAAAAAAACTCCCCAAATTGAAGGCTACGGGCCCAATTAAAATATGAATTGCAACGACGGGGTGGGCTTGGGCAAATTTAGGAAAGTAGGAGCTGATTTTTGAAAACAAGATTATTATATAAGCAGCAGCTAGGGTTTATTGAGGGTCTCTGGAGCAAAGTGTGAGTCGCCGCACGAGAGGTACGCGGCTAGCCTCCTCTTTATCTCTCATTTTCTCTGTTTCTGTGTTTTGTTGCTTAGAAGGTAGAGTGTGCTAAATTGAAAATCTGAAACCTAGCGTTTTCTCTTCGGCATTTTTAGCTTCTGTATCTCTAGCTTGTTACTGATTGATCTGTTTTTTTTTTCCCCTTTGTTATCACTTTGTGGTGATGTAGGAGGAGAGATGTCTCACAGGAAGTTTGAGCACCCAAGACATGGTTCCTTGGGATTTCTTCCAAGGAAGAGAGCTTCTCGTCACAGGGGAAAGGGTATAGTTTTTCGTTGTTCTATTTCTGTTTGTATTGTCATTTGAAATGTTGAAGCTGTTTTTATCCAACTGGTTAATTGCTACAGTTATGTTCAATCAAGATCGACATGAATGTCTGGACTGTGGTCTAGTCATTCTGTATTTGATTAAATTAAGAATGATTCTTATAACTAGGCAGCTATCTAGATGATATTGAGCACTATTTTTTTTTCTTGGAAATGGGATCTTGTAAGTATGTACGATAGCTGGATTTATTGTGATTTTAGGGCTTTGACGCTAGCTGTTATTTTGTTTTCTAATTTATTGAATATATTTTTATTAACTAGGTTTAATGCAATACTATTTTTTACTATTGTGATCCATTGGATCATGTATATTTGAGACTTCTCATGTTATATTCATGTTTTGGGGTATGCAGTGAAGGCTTTCCCCAAGGATGATCCCACTAAGCCTTGCAAGCTTACTGCCTTTTTGGGTTACAAGGCTGGGATGACACACATTGTCAGGGAGGTCGAGAAACCTGGGTCAAGTAAGCAAATTTTAGTAAATATACTCTTAGTTCTTGTGCTTTAAAGAATTCAGTTTATTTAATATCAGATCTCATTGAAACTTAAAAGAAAGCACTCTTGCTAGCTATTTAACTAGATTTTGAGGATTTATTTGAATACATTTGTTGTTTTAGGATTTCTAATCTTATACAATTACTTTTCTCAGAGCTTCACAAGAAGGAGACCTGCGAGGCTGTTACAATCGTTGAGACACCCCCAATGGTGGTTGTTGGAGTCGTTGGTTATGTTAAGACACCACGTGGTCTGCGTTCTCTGAACACTGTTTGGGCTCAGCATCTTAGTGAGGAGGTGAAAAGAAGGTTCTATAAGAACTGGTGCAAGTCCAAGAAGAAGGCATTCACAAAGTACTCAAAACAGTATGAGACTGATGAAGGAAAGAAAAACATCCAAACCCAGCTTGAGAAGTTGAAGAAATATGCCACTGTTATTCGTGTTTTGGCCCACACTCAGGTAATAACCCTTAGCTTGTTAGATGATTATTGAATTTCCTTTTGAGAGTTTTTGGTCATGTTGTTTCTGGTCTCAGTTATAATCTTGAAAAGTCACCTTGATTCTGCTCAAATAGCTAGGAGTCCGCCAATTAACCACACTTTGATTTTTTTGTCTTGGTATTTGGCTTGATACAGTCTGGCTTATCTTGTGCTGCTTTCTGCAATCTAGAATCTTGTTATTTTAGATTGTAGGCTTAATTTGCGATGTTTATCACATTACAGATCAGGAAAATGAAGGGATTGAAGCAGAAGAAAGCTCACCTAATGGAGATCCAGGTCAATGGTGGAACTGTTGCTCAGAAGGTGGATTACGCCTATGGCTTTTTTGAGAAGCAAATCCCAATTGATGCTGTCTTCCAGAAGGATGAAATGATTGACATCATTGGTGTCACCAAGGGTAAAGGTTATGAAGGTGTTGTCACTCGTTGGGGTGTCACCCGTCTGCCTCGTAAAACCCACAGGGGTCTCCGCAAGGTGGCTTGTATTGGTGCCTGGCATCCGGCTAGAGTTTCATTTACTGTTGCCAGGGCTGGTCAGAATGGATATCATCACCGTACTGAAATGAACAAGAAAGTTTACAAACTTGGCAAAGCTGGACAGGAGTCCCACACTGCTATAACTGAGTATGACAGGTAATTATCGTGTCACTTGATGGTTGCAAATGTGTTGCCATAAATTTGGACAAAATAATGTTTTCTACTCCTTCCCAAATATATAGTTACAGTAGTTTATTTTTCTTTGCACTTTCCTTTGAACAATGGAAATGATGTTGTATTTTATGTTGATCATATTAGCCAGACCAAATGACACTTGCGGAACATGAATAGTAATTTGTTTTACAAACCTTAGATAACTTTGATTTGCTTAGCATCTGTGTCTGAAACAATGTTGTCTCTGGCTGATGGGACAGGACTGAGAAAGGTATCAATCCAATTGGTGGTTTCCCTCACTATGGTGAGGTGAAGGATGACTACATAATGATCAAGGGATGCTGTGTTGGAACTAAGAAGAGGGTTGTTACTCTCCGCCAGTCTCTGCTTACCCAGACTTCTCGGTTGGCTCTGGAGGAGATTAAGCTCAAGTTTATTGATACATCTTCAAAGTTTGGACATGGCCGCTTCCAGACAACACAGGAGAAACAGAAGTTCTTTGGACGTCTGAAGGCATAATTATGTTTAGTATCAAATTTTGAGTCGGTAATAGTAAATTAGTCTATTAAGATTCTCATGCCCCAGATATTTTTGCTTGTGATGATTATTTTCTGTTTTAAGATCAGATATTTGTGTTAAAGAGTTTGAACTGTTTCATTTGAGTTGAATTACTTTTGAATGAGTTGCCATATTTTGCTTTCAATTTTGTTTTTTAGATGTGTGTCATGGGCAATATTTGTTATATGTGTTGGTTATCTATTTTCGCAGGTTGTCTTAATCAGAGTTGCCTTAAATATTTCATCTGGTTCTTGAACAGTTTGCATTTTTCTTTACACTATTCAGCCCAAAAATGAACAATGCCTTGAATTTTCTCTATGCATTTTGCAGAGACATTAACTTCGTTTGGATTTTCTTCAGACTACTAGTTCTTGTTATTTTTCTGTTTCGTTAGTATCGATATAATCCTAGCTATTTAAACTTTTATTGTTAGTTTCCAAAGAGAATTGCATGAGATTTGTCTGCAATTTTCACGAGTGGGTTAGTCATATGAAATTTATCAGTGTCAGTTGAAATTTGTGTGAGGTTTTTCAGTCCCCGGGTTAAGTTTAACCAAGGTTAACATGTGGGCCCTATTAAATTATTTTGTGATGCTAATATATGTAAGTTTTAAAATGTCGGTGCTTAAGGTACAAAGATAAAAATAGATTGATTTCATAATAAATACAAAAATTTGGATTATTTTTGTAAATTAAGCTTTTTTTTAGGAAAAAGTATAACCTATTTCATTTAAATTAAGTATTTTTTCCATCTATTTTTTATTTTTATTTTGTTCCCTAATTTATTATCGATGTTGTTCTTACGTTTTAGATGATAATTGCACCGAAAAAGATAGAAACGCCTTATGTACAGTATCCAAATAATAAAAATAAAGGAATCTAGTGAGAAATCCAATATGGAAGCAAATCTTGAGAGGAGCTGCTAAAAACCTCAATTCAAGCTTCTGCCAAGCACTGAGCCCTTTAAATTGCAGTTGGAAGTTAAAGATTTTGAGACAACTGAACGGATTAACGACATGCACGGGGACCTTGAATTACCACTTTTTTTTAGGAGCTCTAATTTCTTCCTCTGTAAATAAATAGTTGCATAAATTAAAAAAAAAAATCTAGAATCGTCAAAAATAGTTGCCTAAACTCTCTCTCTTTCTTCGATTTCTTCTTTTCTTGTCACTTATGCTTCTCATCTCTCACATTTGGCTCTTGATTTGTTTGATTACATCATCCACATCAGTCAGTTCAATGTCATTTAAGATGACAGAGTCGAGCAGGAAGTGGATATTGTCCTTGGAACTCGAACTTAAAATCTACAGATAGAATTTAAATTCAAAATCTCTCGCTCTTTATATAAATGAAAAAATTAATTAAATAATATTTTATTAACAAAATATGTATTAATTTAATATTTAATAAAACACTGATGGTTGATCTATAATAAGTATTTAGTCTATGTATGATTTTTATTAACAATAAAAGAAGAACTCTATTAATTAGTGAAAATAGTATCAACTAAAAACAAATTGATAAGATATATGAGAGGATGCAGCTCTTCAGCTCATATGTTTTCATCTATGAAGAGAAAGAAAATTAACTAAAGAGTCTAAAAGTACATTGTTCCATACTTTGTTTTAGGAAATCCGTGAGAGTTTATGTGTACCTGATCAAAGAATCTGATTCCAGTATCAAAGCATCAATTCCCATATCTAGAGCTTTACTCAATAAAAAATATTATTGCTTCAACTTCTATTTTTAAGAAAATGCTAAATACATAAATTTATCTTTAACTTTGTTATTTTAATATTGTGACACCCTCAACTTTTACTTTTAACTCATTAAACATTTTAATTTATAAAATTATACCTATTGAACACTTCAATTTTCAAATTTATTTTATTGAACACTTCAATTTGTAAACTTAAATCAATTTAGTACTCATGAAAAAATTGAAATTTATGCAAATTATTGTTCTAAAAGTCATACTAACTATATATTAAGTTCATATTTTGCAGATAAAATGCAAAAATTCTAAAAATAATTGATATCAGTGTTAAAAGGTATTTAATATTATCAAAATTTACAAGTTTAAATGCATAATAGATTATCTACAAAGTTCAGTATATCACAATATTAAAATTGCAAAGTTTAGAGGTGAGTTTATGTATTTAGCCTTGAAAAAAAAAAAAAAAAAAAAAAGAGCTACGTTACTTGACTTGATATTTGATTCCATCACTTTGCCCCTTGCATTTCTGATAATGAAAGTAAAGGTATGCAAAACATTCAACCGAACCAAATCAACTATTTCGATTTGATTTGGTAATATCCATTTAAGTTAATTCAATTTTATCGATTTAGTCGATTTGAATTGAAGTTATAAAGGTTTGATTCAGTTTTATAAAATGTAATCAGTTAAGCTTAAAACCGAGCTGATATGGTAAAAAAAGAAAAAAACCGAAACTGGCTGATTGGGTTTGAGTCATTTTAATAAATTATGATTAAATGATTAATATATATATGTGTTTTTAATAGTTAATTGTTAATTGAAATGGAGAAAGGATGAAGGGAAGCCTTTGATTCAAAAACGTCTGCCTCTATTTAAGCAGTCTGCAATCCGCACATCTCCTCGCACAGGATCTTATTTTTTCCCTCCACGCCACCCTTGCTAAAGGTAAGCCTCTGGATCTCCTTTCGCCTCCTCCATATTTCATTTGTTTTCTTTTCTTCTGCTGATTTAGGCTCATTCTCTTCATGTTTATAGATCTTTGCGCTCCTTTTCATATTCGCTCGCTTTCTTCTTCTTTTTTTTATGCATTCGTTTTTTCGTTTATCTGATCCACCAAAAACTAGGCTAGAAAACGGGGGGAAAACTTTCACTTGAATTGATAATCGAGATCTGATCAAATGCATTTAGTCTTTTAAATTATCATCATAGCTAAAACAAATTATTTCTGTAATTCTTTTTCCTGGATATGATCATTCTTCAGAAGTCGTTCAACTCAGCTTCCAAATATGCCAGAGCTCTATTGGTATAGTTCAGCTGATTAGTGATATGGAGCATTAGAACTGGATCTGCTGAGAATAGAATAGAAAATTTCTTTTAGATCAAAACATTTCGTACTTTCGTTGCATTGATTCTAAATCTTGGGTTTACCTTGACATTTAGAGAGGTTGTATAGGATCAAACACGCAAATCATGCAGATCTCTTGTGCTTCTTCAGGAAATTAATACGTGCTTCTTCTTTGCCCATTTTGACAATGCGTTGGCTTCATTTGTAAAATTAAGTTGCGAATTTATGTTTGCTATAGCAATTGATTGATTTTGTAAAGCCGCTCGAAATAATGAATTAATGCTTGATTTGAGATCTTTACACACATTTCAGTTATTGTTTTCGTGACATTGAACTCAATCCCTGACATTTTATGCTGTTGGTTTTTCAGATAATACTTGAAAACTCTAGTTAATTGATTCTCATGGGAACTTCTATTGAAGCTGCCACAAAGGTAAACTTTTCGATGGAACTTAGGAGGGAATATCACAATTGATGTTCTCAATTATATACTCTTTAATTTTATAGAACGTTGACATTTTTGTATCAAGTGGAGGTAACTAAGTAAATTACAATATAAGTTCCTCTGGTACTGCCTTAAAAATCAAAATTTTCTGTTGCACGCAAGTACATAAGAGAACAAAAGGAAAAGAAAAGAAGGTTAAAGTGGGAAATGAATCAAATCACTAACAAGAGGAACAAAAAGGAGAAAAAAAAGAAGAAACAGGGAATAATTTGACATGCTCCATTTCTGATAATCATTAATTGAAGAAACAAAATGGATTGAATTCTCTGTTTTTGTGGTTTATTTTTTATCAATGAAATGATGTTTTATGTTAATTATCTCAGGAGCAAAATGGGAATGTAGCTGAGAAGAAGCCTACAGTTGTTTTTGTTTTGGGTGAGCATCTTGCTTTAAGCCCTTAGTTAACTTTTGATGGGAGTCTTTGTCTAGGTTTGTGCATCAGTTCTCGTACTATATATATATATATATATATATATATATATATATATATATATATAAGCTTTGAAATTATGTTATATAACTTGTGGTATTTCTTCAATCCATCTGTTTAAAAGGTTTATCAATTACAATTATATCAGTATACAAATATTATTGCACTATTCATAAAGGGATTTGTATTGGCTTTTGGCACTAAATGTATTTACATCATGCATTATTTACTTCTGTGAATAGTAACACTGATGATTAGGTACCTCAATTCTTGCACTTCACTATAAGATACCTTTGTAATACAGTTCATTTTATCATGATTGATCAGGTGGCCCAGGCAGTGGAAAGGGTACACAGTGCGCAAATATTGTTCAGCACTTTGGTTATACTCACCTTAGTGCTGGAGATCTTCTTCGAGCAGAAATCAAATCTGGCTCTGAAAATGGGTATG
>CANUEP010029534.1:0-12682 GCA_947857235.1 Jatropha podagrica | reverse complement strand
GACATAGGATAGCAGATCTGCACCTCATACAGTTTGGTACTCCGGCTAAAGGCCGTTGAGTGGATATGATTATATATGGGCCATAGCAGCCAAGCATACAGTATTCATCCAGTTTCATACAGTTTTTCTTATCACTTCGGTTTTACTATAACCTTATGGAGCCATACAGATATCTTGACTTAACATTGCATGAATCCTATAGTATAATAAACAGATAGAAAGACCATTAAGGTAAACTGAAAGTATCGTGATATGTGTGCTTATATGTGCCATATGTACTTACATGATTCTTTCTACACATGTATGTGCTTAATAGTTCTTTTTATGTTGAGATATCCACTGAGCTTTATTTGCTCAGCGAGTTACCTGTTTAACTCGCAGGTTTTGAGACTGGACCGTAAAAAGTCAGCTTACAACTGCTGCAGTTCATCTGTAGAAGACTCAGTCTTCAGGGTAGCTACTCATTTGGATGTGTATCTTTTGTCTATCCTTTTCATGGCATGTACAGGGCACACAGTTAGGCCCATTCCATTTTGCAACTAGTATCATGTTTTGTAAATATTAAGTACATCATTAATGTAGCAACATCAGCATGATATTATATTCAATATACATTATGTTTTCAGCATGACAAGACATCAAGTCAACCAGTTTGTAGCGTCTCGGCTCGGTTTATTCAGGTTTATGGGTGGACCGGGAAGGGATGTTATAAGATTATTCAAAAAACTAAAAAAAGATAAATTTGGAGTCATATGGTCGGTGGCTCCTGAATCAATAACCTAATTGTCTTTAGGGATGACAGAAGTATGACAATACTTAAGAAGATTGTCATTAATACCAGCAAATGAGGAGGCTAGACTGACTGCATGAGAAGATGCATTAGAGCTGTCAGCATGACATAGAGTTTTCCTGTTCATTAGCCTCATCATTTCATGATGTAAGGACGTAGCTAACTGAGTAGCAAATGTACTTCCCCAAGCAAAAGGAGATAAATCCTCAGAAGACTCAAGATGAGTTACTGTAAGTGAGTTATCAACACCATGAGTCACATTTGCTGCTACTCTATTGAAGTGTTGAAATCCAAACTTTCCTTTGAAACCAGAAGACTTAAAGTGTTATGGATACCCATTTAGCTTAAAGCATTTATCCCTAGTGTGGTCATCCTTATTATAAAAATCACAGTGACTTAGTCCTTTATAAAAGGTTGTCTTAAACCTTTTGTTATCAGCCTGATAACCAGAGAAAGGCTTAGCAGCTAGGGCAACAGTATCCATAGAATCTGTCAAACTAGAAGTGACTATTCTTTATGACTCTACCCTCAAAATCATGGAGTAGGCCTTGATAACCCTCAAGAGCGGATCCAACATGAGAATTTGATTTCTCACTTGATCATAACTGTCATTTAACTCCATTAAAAACTGCATTAACCAATCCCTGTTAGACAGTGTTGCAAAATGAGTAGATGTACCACAAGTACAAACTGGAATATGGTCTATGCTATTCAACTCGTCCCATAGCTTTTTAAGCTTTGTGTAATACACAGATACAGAGGCGTTAGCTTGGGAAATAGAAGCTATGTTACGTTGCAATTGATAAATCATAGGACCGTAGCTTTTGCCAAAACGTTCAGCCAGTTCATCCCACAATTCCTTAGAATTGGTTGTATACATGAAAGCCTCTACAAGATCTTTGGAAATCGAATTCAAGATCCAAGATGTAACCATGAAGTCATATCTCTGCCACTGTTCAAAAAGTGTTGATTCCATAGAAGGAACCCTAATTTTCCCATCAACAAATCCCAATTTACACTTAGCACCTAAAGATATCATCATGGCATGACTCTAGGTTCTATAGTTATGACTAACCAGCAGAAAAGAAATCGGTATCATACCTAGATTGTCAAAATTTTAAAGGTGAAATGGATCACCATAATCACTGTGAGAGTTAGGGTTTGTACCTCCAAAACTTTCTCTAGTTAAATTCGCCCCCAAATCAGGAGGATTTAATTCTTCCATCGTTGAAATGCAGAATCATGAAGCACAAAAACAAATCAATGGAAAAAGAACGAAAATCCCAAATCGTCGATGAAAGCCCAAGCTTTCAAGAAAAACTTACCCAGAATTTTCAAGAATAAACAAATCTTCCAAGAGAGAATAACAAAATTTAATCTGATTGCTTAATTATAGAATGAATCAAAGAAAAAAAAAATTCAAAGAACTGATCCAAAGTGAAGTAGCAAACTCAGAACCGTGGACTCTGATACCATGAACAAGCTTGAGCTTTCTTAGAGTAAAGACGAAACTAAAAAAAAACTTGTATCTTGAATAATAAGAGAGAGGTGTTCTGTTACAATAAAAGTTATATATAGCTGAGTTGTATTTGTTGAGCTGTTCAATAAATAAATAGAAAATTACTAATAGAAAACTACTATAGTCAACACTATATTGCCTTCCATATATTACCATCGATCGAGTTTTGAATCTGTTTTTAAATCTCAGCGTCTGACAAAAATTAATTAAACTTTTAAAAGTAATTTTATATTTAATACTTAATCAAACGGTATTTGTAATAAATACTTATATTCTAAACCATTGTATAAACACTTAATCATTAACAATTAATACGTAATAACTAATAATTAGTAAAATAGTTGATTCCAACAATATAGCTATTATATTTTAATCAAATTAACGAATAATTCCTCCATCCTTTCAACAAAAAAAAAAAAAAAAAAAAGAAAGAAAGTAATTCCTCCATCTATCTTTATTTGTGATTTTGTAAATGTTGTTTTTTTCCAGAAGTATCTATCACTTTGTTCAAAATTATCTATTATTTTGAAAAGATTAATGAGGACCCTTATTTCTATTTAATTACTGTGTAAAAACATTAAACAACATTATAATTAAGTCAAATTGGATGATTTATTTGTTTCCCTATGATTAATTACACTTATATAAGAGAGCTTTGAAATAATAGTTTGAGATTTGTACTTAGGTTGATTTGAGATATAGAAAAGTACTGAATTTTGTAAACAAATGGAGATAGTGAAGAGATACGGTTAGGAATTGTAAATAAACAAAAGAAGACTATGTTTCTCTCCACATTGAGTATATATGACGACCTTTGTATGCATTATTAAAAGTCGTAATAAGCTATCTAAATTATCAAAAAATGTGTTTCATTTAGTGAAACAAAATAATGATATTTATTTCATTTTATGATTAGTTTATCTTTACAGAATCTCCTTTTTTTATATTATTTTTTGTCAAAAAATATTAAATATGTCATAATGCATTTTTTTCTGAAAGCCAATATATACTGCTTGCAATATGTTAAGTAATGTCAATATTACTATTTGTTCATTTTTTAAAATTTTACAAGGTCACCTTTAAAAAAAAAAGTGTTCGAAAAGTTATATCTCTGTAAATTTTCTTTATGTATTCTCTATATATATATATATTACCTTAGCCTTTAGGTTTCAAATCTTCTTGCTCTTTCAGTTGTTATGGTAGTTAAGTAAATGTTTAGTTAATTTACTCTTCTATTTATATTCAACTAATTATTAATTATAGAATATTTATGATTTTTAATAATTTTCAACTGTATTAGTGAATATAATATATTTTTTGTCTAACTTGATTTTAGTTTTGGTTTATATTTTATATGTAAATTTCTATAATATTCACTTATGCAAACGTTGATTATTGAATTTGAACAAATATCATAATTTGATATGCTTGAAGTTTCTATAAAATCATTAAGTGGTGATATCTAATGTTTATACGTTTGGAGCTCATTTAAATTTAAAATATTACGGAGTCAAGTCAATTTAATTTAGAAAGTGTTGTGGAGTCAAATTAACTTAATTTAAAACTTTTATACACATGGTTAACCGTTTAGACATGCTTGATGAAAATTGAACGTTATCAACAAAAAAAAAATATTTCTAAAATATTTAATAATTTAATTTTTATATGTATTTATTTGTTATATACAAAAATATATCAATCAAACATTATATATAAATAAGGAATCATTAACTACTTAATTCATAAAAATATTGATTCAATAAATGGTGTTAGATTTTTTAGCTTTTATCTAAAAATAATTTTAATTATAATTATTTTTAATTTTAGTATGAATTTATAAGTTAGAAAAAATTATAATAATTATTTAAATAACATATTATAAAAACCGCGTGCAGATTATGTCTAATTTTACATAAAATTTAAACTTATTCATACAACTATATTAGAATTCGATTTGATTTTATCTTCGTAAATAATAAAATTTTCGTTAGAACTTTGAATAATTTTATATTGGAAGTTTGTCTAAATTCAATTCGAACTGATATAAAACAATACGATGCTGTATTTTTTTTAAAAAAAAAAAGGCATAAAAAAATAGAATCTCATTTTTTAATACAACAGCATAATATTGAAAGGAGAAATGAGAAAAAAAAAAAAAAAAAAAAAGACAGAAGAAAAAGTCAGAACAAGAACATGTCTTACTGAAATGGCTTTTTCTCATTAGGAAAAAAAAAAAAGGTTGATGCTTAGAAAAAGATGGAGAAGTAGCGTCGAAGCGATCAACCGACACCGTATGAAATACTACTACTTCAGTACTAATAGACTTCATCTGGACAAGCAAATGTCTGTGTTGGAGCAGCGTAGGAATGCCTATCCATTACTCAAGCCAGCTTTCCACGTGCATCTTCACTTGCCATAAAACCAAACAACTTGTACCAAATCGTGTTTTTTTTTTTTTTTTTTTATTTATAATCCGTCAAATTTATAAATTTTATCATTGCTTAAATTTCACAATTTTGGGGGGAGAGATTGAAGTGGGGTTTTCTCATTTCTATCAGTTTTTATTAATAACTGTTTAAGTTTAATTAAAAAAACTTTTTAAATTCATATAATTTGTTTTCCAACTAAATGATTAAATATAAAAATTCAAATCATCCTTTTTAGATATTTGATTCTAACTCAGTAATATTTAACTTTATTTAGATACGGTTGTATAACATTTAGATGTTATTAGTCTTTTCTATGACATACTTTGCACGTTAATGATGCTTATTATATTTTTATTTTTATACTGTTTTAATTTTTTATTTATATAATATTAAAATATAAATTTTTATTTATATTAAAATAAATATAATTGATTAATTTATATTAAACTTTGCCGTATAAACAACTTGTAATGTCATTTTTTATATGCTTTATTTTAATTTTTATCTCTATACAGATTCTTGTGCTAAAAAAAAAATTACGTTATCACTAAATTCTTAATTCTTGCCCTCAATCCCAAATCAATATCTAAACTAAGAATAATTCTTTTTTAGTAGTAGAAAAAAGAAAAGAAATGAAAAGATGATCTCAATTAATAATTATAATTATTTTGACTTTAGTGACAATATTGTTTATCCTGTGCATTAGAGAAAGGAATGTATGAATATACACACAAACTCTCGAAACACAAAAAATGACCCAATATAGAAATATATAGTTCTAGTTTTTTTCAATTTCATAAACACTATTTTCTTTCAAGTCAAATATGTTTAAAATGTAAAAAAAAAAATATCAAGAAAATTAAAAAATTTTAATTAGGAGGCCATCAATTTATTACAAGAGAGATATAAATCTCTTATTAAATAGAATGAAATTTTATGGACATTATTTATTCAAAACTATGAAGTTTAAGATGTTATCTGATTAGTCTTCTTATTTATGAAGAAATAAGAGATCTTCAGTTCGAATTCTTCCAATCATAATAATTTTTATTATTTGATAAGTCAAGAGAAAGGCTATTCATTTTATTGTGTAGCGCAGTGATATTTCACCTACTCGACTTTTTTTATGAATAATAATAAAAAAAAAAAAGACAACATGAAATATAAGGTGGTTGGATTTTTATATTTGATCCTTTAAGCAGAAATGTGCAAGTGTTTAGTTAATATTAGCACTAATAAAATTGAAAAAATATAGCGAGAATTAGATACTTTTTCAACCCTAAAAAAAAATCGTTGTTGGATGATTTTTCTCTTAAAACATAAGTTATTTTGAATATTTTAAAAAATAATAAATAATATTTTTAATATTATTTATATTTATATTAATATAATAATGGTTTTTATAAATAATTATTGACTTGAGATAAATGATAATTTAATTAAATATATTTAATTTCATTGTGATATAAGAGAATTAATTATTTTTTTAATCTAACAAAACTTTATAAGATTTATTCTTTGAGCAGATAAAATAATTTTTTTTTGACACTCCACAGGGCGGACCAGTTCGAAGCTCATGAACACAAGAGGCGGACTTGAGAAAGCTCATTTTAAATGGGCCTAATTTTTCGGTAATAAAATTAATATTTAAATAAATGGATAATCAAGACTTTAATCATAATCATTGGGCCACGACATCGTGTGGTAAGTAGATAAAATAATTGTGGATACATTTTAAATTAAATAGAATATTTTTGGCGGAAATGCTGTTGTTCCTAACCACCAGCCAGTGAGTCTGATAAAGTTTTAATATTTATTTTATTATAATATAATAAAATAAATAAAAACTAACTTAATAGAACGACAAAAGAGACCGTTAGTCTGGACCGAGACCGTTTCCTTTATGGTTTGACCGGATGGTTTGATTTGTAGAATATTAAATAAAGAAGGAGGCCAAAGTCAATCAAAGACTGTTTCCAGGCTGCAGCTTTTTCTGATGATTTCTTCGAGTCTACGTTTTGCAACAGCAGAGTTAGTCACTTTCCGTTTGCAGTGCGTCAATTGTGGCAAAAACCCAAAAACAACCTTCTTCCTAATTGCGCGTCTAATCCAATTTTAATTTAAATTGTTTGTGATAATTAAGTTATGTATAAAACATCAAGAAATTTTATTGTGGTATTTTAATTATAAGATTAATATTTTGTATTGGTACAAAGATTAATATTGACATCAGGTATTAGCCCTTTATTAAAAAAAAAAAGCCCCTTGGATTAAAACTTTGAGCAAGCAACTTGTTACGGGCTAAACAAGTTAATATTTTAATATTATATTTTTTATTTGTTGGATCTAATCTATTTCACCCGAAAACAATGGCATTCAACCTGAGTTTGGTGCAAATCTAGATTAGTCGTCAAATGGATTTTGGATACTAAATAGTTAAAAAAAAATATAATATAATTTTTTATGTCGTTTAAATATTTTTATTTTTTCAATGAAAATATTTTATAGGAAAACATATTTATAGATATTATAATTTTAATATGAAAATATTATTTTAAAAAAAAATGAAAAACAGTTCAAAAATATATATTTTACTATATAAACAATTTAAAGCTGTTTTCCATATCTTATGTTTTCTAGTTTTTCAAATAGAAAAGAAAATGACTAATTTAAATACAAATTTTTATTTTCCAGTTTTATTAGTGAATTTTTTCTAAACAATTATTACAATTTTCTACAAGTGACCACAAATTCAAATTAAAATTTATAATTAAACGGTTTAGGTCAATAAAATAGCTAAAATTCAAGGAAAGTTAAAAGCATTAGAATTGGTTTCCAATTTGCATAACCACAACAATAAGACTTAAGCATATAACTCCTAATAGATTTGAATTTATTTATATTTTATTTTTTTAAAAATTATTTACTGATTTTTTATTCTTTTTGTAAAGGCCAAATTTGAAAATATTTTTTATTTGAGTTCAAAAATTTTTTTTATAACATATATTTTTAATTTTATTTTATAAATACATTTTAAAATATTATATATAAAAATCTGGTTAAATCGTATTGAATTTGATTAAATCCTTTAATTCAATGAATCCCTACTTTCACTAATTTACTGACCGTTCGGTTCTCATAACACTGATACCTATATATATACATTTCCTTTAAATTAAAATATATGAATTTATTCATTTAAAAATCGCAAAAAGTGCTCATTTAATTTTTTAGACTGAATGCAATTGGAGAAAAAGAAAATAACTATTATTGGAATGGATTTTTTTGTAATAAGAAATTATTTTATAATTGAATGATTATCATTTCTTGTACTCTTTAAAAATAGTATTTAATGAGCTGAGTTGTATTTTTTTTTTCATTTAATCACAAATTAATTGCATTAATTAAGTTATTAAAATAAAATAAAAATAATATTATTTCAATTTTTGTTCATTTTAATTTATTTAGTAATTTTTTGAACTAAATGATAGTAAGTGCTTGTTATTTCTTAAACTATTTGAAATTTGCATTTATTGGTTATTTAATTTATTAAGTCATTTATTTAGTTAATATATTATTTAAAAATGACAATTATTGAGTAGTTTTCTTTTTCCTTTTAGTTATAAATTTATTTCATTAATTACATTATGAAAGGAGGCGACGTGCACATGCATGTTTTTCAAAGTTCTTAAGCAATTTGTTTTAATCATGGAATAAAGTTCAATTTGCCCCCTAAATTTGGGAATAATATTCAGTTTGTCTAAAAATCAATTTTTTAACAATCTACACCTTAAAATTACACCCAAAAAAAGCTAAAAGCCTAATTTTTTATAAAAAAAATAACTTTCAATATTTTAATTAGCAAAAATTATTTTAAAATTTAAAATTAGAAAAAATTTTAAAAACGTAAAATAATAGTAAAAAAAATTATATTATCTTTTCTTTAATATAAAAAATAATTAAGCAAAATATTTCATTTAAAAAAAAATACACAATTAGGTCTACATGTATAAGCTCAAATGGTGTGACAGAGTGAATAATGCTATCAGGGAAGGACAACCTATGTTGTTTAGACTGTAGACATACAAGACAAACAACCATCCATGGTAATGTTTGGTGATGCATTGATATGATGTAATCTTTCATTTGAAACATGACCGAGTCTGGAATGCCAAAGAACAGCAATATGTTGTGAATTATTATAACAAACAGAATGAACAAAAGAATTATTTGCTGTGTGAAATGAGTTTTTTTATCTAAGATGTAAAGACCTGCAGCAACTTTACCAGTAGCAATGGTCTCCTTATCGTGCAAATCCTGCAAAATACATTTATTGGGTAAGGAGTCAATGGAAACATTGCAAGTCTTGACAAGATAGTTAACAGATATAAGGCTACATTTAAAAGTTGGTATATACAAAACATTGAATAGGGTTACTCTGGGGTATAATTTGATAGTGCCAACGTGTGTGACAATTCTTACAGATCCATATCAGGCAAGTGAACAGTTCTAGGTTTAAGGAGTTTTGTAATGGTATGAAATCTAGTAAGGTCTGAGGTCATGTGATCTGTGGAACCTGTATCCACATCCATGAGCCTTATCTTGTGAAATTCGGCCATTAGATAATACATTAGGTAAAAAATACATGCAAAACTAACAGCGTTAACTATGGAAGCCTCAGTGATAGTGTCTGCAACCTTTCCTTTGATAAACTTCAGAATCTCCTGTTGTACATCGTTGGTTATATTCTCATTCCATCCACCAGGCATCTTTACGTTATTAATATCAGTATCAAAAGGAGTATTGCTAACTTAAGCTGCACTGATCGACTGATTTTATCCCCTTTTCTCCTTTAATTGTTTATATCAATTAGGATATCCATTTAATTTGAAGCATGAATCCTTGGTATGTCCTCCATATTTACAGAAACTACAGTATCTATCACTTTTCTTGTCAAAGTCTCTCCTCTTAAAATTCTTGTTATCTCTTCCAATGTCCCTTCTGTAATTTGAACCTTGAGCAACCATGACAGAACTGTTTGCACTAGATTCAACTGTAAACTCCTTCCCTTTGTTTTTCCACTGTCAACACCATAGAATAAGCTTTATTAATGTTTGGAAACGGATCCATCAATAGAATCTGATTTTTCACGTGCTCATAGGTATCATTCAGTCTCATTAAGAACTGAATCAGCTTAATATCATTCTCCATATCAGTAATTGTTTTCGCAGCACCGCAATTGCAATTTGGTAATTTCCTTAAACAAGCTAATTCATCCCATTTTTTCTTCGTACTTGTAAAATATTGAGCAATAAACAAATTTCCTTGATGCAAATCTGTCATTTCTCTTTGGATTTGGTAAGGTAATGGGCCATTACTTTCCCCAAATCTCTGGTTCAATTCATCCCATAGTTCTTTAGCATTAGCGCTGTAAATGAATGCTTCAACCCGTTATTTTGAAATGGAATTCAAGATCCAGAACACATACTATCAACTCTTTGCCATTTATCAAACTCAGGTGAATTTACAGAGGCATAGCACAACTAACATTGATAAAGCAAATATCATAGATCTATTCCACGACAAGGTGTTTTTTCCATTCAAAGGAACACTCACCAAAGCAAAGGATCATGAACACCAGATCTAAAACCAAGTGTTGTATTTCCAAAAACCGCTTCTTTAGTGGTCATTATAGATTACCAAGCAATTTAACCAAAATCTCAAAAGAGCATGAGTAGAGAAATCATTTATGAACAAGGATCAAAAGAAATAGAAGAAAAATCGCAAATCGCAAATTACAGATTATGAATCTCTAATCTTGAAGGATCTGATACCATGAGTGAATCGTCAAGTTTGAGAGAAAACAAAGATATTGGAATTCACTAGAGAACCAGAAAATGGACTGAGTTCTCGTAATGCTCTCATTAAGCTGTAAAGTTTATATACAAAGTATGATACCATGTGTTCCTTCTCCTAACAAACACAAAGCATCTAAATGTATAGCTAAGCTAAAATATTTGACATACATATGACACCTCAGCAAGGCAATTAACTCCTTCCCAATAATTAACTTAACTATATATGCTTTCATAATAGATTTAAAACCCAGCTTCTTCGCTCGATGAACAGCAAAAAGAGCAGCTTCAGTCTCTGCCTCTACTTACAACAAAGAATCCCTCACCTTCCCCATCCCTGACGCCAATACTGCACCCATTGATCCCGACACACCATCCATAGTCCACAGAACCATCTACTAGCACCGCAGCATCAAAATTAATTTCAATCCAACCCAAAGGTGGAGGAGACCAGTTTACTATTGCACTACTAGGGAGAGAGCCATGACAGGGAATTGCAGCACCTTTGTAATCAACTAACAGACCCAACGCTTGCTGCAATATCTCAGGAACCGATAACAACTTCTGCCGGAAAATCTTAACATTCCGAGCACTCCATAACGACCACAATACCACTAGGAAACCCTTAGCTTGCTCTCTTTCATAACGCATAAATTTATCAAAGAACCAAACATCAATACCATTATCAGCAGATTCATTACGCAATGAAGGGGGCAGAGCATCCAAACTGCGTTCACTATCGAACAATCAACAAGAATATGGGCTATAGAGTCCACCCCATCTCCACATCGTTTGCACCACGGCTCAATTTTCACACCACGTCGTGTCAGATTCTGACTAGTCGGAAGAACACCTTTAAAAATTTTGAAATTTATTACTTTATGTTTTAAAAGATTTTGGTTCCATGATTATTTTACCTGTTATACAATAATTAATTAATTAATAAATATATTTGCAAATAATTGTTGAACTAGTCGTAATCCAGGATTTACGTGGGGACTTTATAATATGTTATTTAAATAATTTTTATTATTTCTTCTAACTTATAAATACATACTAAAATTAAAAATATTTTTAGATAAAAGTTCAAATATTTAATACCATTTATTTAATCAATATTATTATGAAGTGTAATAATTCATGATTTATATAATGTCTTTGATTTGATATAGTTTTTATGTACAATAAATAAATATATCAATTAAATAATTGAATATTTTCATAATATTTTTTCATTAATAACGTTCAATTTTCATTTAGCATATCTAAGCATATTTAAAAGGTTAAACGTGAATATAAAAATTTTAAATTAAATTAATTTGACTTCATAATACTTTCATTTAGCATATCTAATTAATTTGATTCAAGGATTTATCGGAAACTTGACATTTATTGGGTATTAATTTTATTATTTTCAGAATTTATTTAGTTAAATTTTTTATTAATTAGTTTGTTAATTTTAGAATATTTGGTTGAATGATTTTATAGTTTGAGTAGTTAATTATTTTGGTTAGTAGATTAATCTGTGGATTATGTGTTGTTTGGGTGAATTTTAATATTTATGGTTAATTGTTAGAATTTTGATTATTTGATTTTATTATATTGTTAGGTAATTGATTAGTTATTTTTTTTGATAATTTATTAGGCAGTTGAATTTTAGTATTTTGGTTAATTGTTAATATTTTGATTAGATGATTGATTAGTAATTTTTAGTATTTTGAATGGGTAATTAGTTAAATAGAGTATTTGTGAAAATTGATTTATTATTTAGTTGATTTTGTGGTATATTGATAGAATTATGGTAGTTAATTGATTATTTAGTTATAGGTTGCGATTTATTAATTTTAATTGAAATTATGTTAATTAAGGAGGTTAAATTGATTTTAGGATATTAATTATTAATTTTGGTATTTTGAGTGATTAATTTTATTAATTAGGTGGTTGGTGAATTATTTGTTGATTTTATATTATTTGATGGATTTTATTATTTTTAGGGATGATATTGATAGTTAATTAGTTAAATTGAGTAGTTATAGTGGTTAATTATTTATAGGAGGTTGATTTATTATTTTGGTTGATTTTATTATAT
>CANUEP010029478.1:0-14356 GCA_947857235.1 Jatropha podagrica | reverse complement strand
TTATTGATTTTTAATATATATATATATATATATATATATATATATATATATATATATATATATATATATATATATATATATATATATATATATATTTGCGATGTGAGTTATTTTTCTTAAAAAGGAATTATTGAAGTTATTACAATATTATTTTATGTATTTTCAAAGAAATAATATATTAATTGATATGATATGATTTTTAAATAATTTTATGAATTGATTGAAATTCTATTTTATGAAAATGATGATTATTGGCCACTTATTAATTAATGTTTGAGTGGTGGCTATGATTGATATTTTATGATATTTGTAAGCAAAATAAGAAAAGAACAAGTTATATGTGAAATATTCTGAGTAAGCAAAAATGATAAGTTTTGGGGCTCTAATATACTTAGTGTGAATGTGTTGTATGATCTGATTTATTCTGATACGTGAGCATGTTCAACTTTGAAACTATGATCATATGCTAGGCTTTGGATGTCATTCTGAGTCAGCAAATGCGTTTACATTCTGGTAAGCGGATGCGCTTATATTCTGGTGGCGCTTTCACAAGTCACATTCTGTTCAAATATTTATGAAATTTTATCTGCTTCATTTTTTCCTTAGTATATCTGAGTCTCATATGAAAGAATCTATTTTTAAGAAAATTATGATAATAAGTTATGTTATATAATTTGGTTTATTATATGTCCTTAATTGAAAGAAATATGTGGTGATGGTAGTTAGTAGGTTTATTTTATATTAATTTGAAAAATGGATTTTGAAATGTTTTAAATATTCAATTAAAGTTAAGTATTTAATACAAGGATAAAATCGATTATTAATGTTTGTATATAAATGTTTATAATAAGGGAAATCTCTTCAAAATTTATGTTTCTAAAATTATTATTTTATTTAAATTATAAATAGCACCACTGAGTTTATACTCAGCACTATGAGTTTTTTCACGCGCAGGTTAAAGATAATATAAGTTGGGATGATTTGATAATCCAATCTCAGAGGGGAATGAAGTTTTTGAAGTTTTTCAAACAATTAAGTATATAGAAAGAATTTGGCATGTAGTATAAGTTTTAATTTTTTGTTGAGTGTGTAAGTAGTTCTCTAGGAATTGACATTTAACACTAAACTTATCTTGGGTTTTAATTGATATACTATTTTATAATTCAATTTGATTATTTAATTTTTTTTATCATTAAAAGTTCTACTAAGGAATTAATATTTGAAATATAGATATCTTTATATGATGTTTAAATATTTATCAATATCATAAAAGAAAGAAAAATATTATTACTGAATTTTCAAACATATTATGAATTATATTCTTTTCTTTAATTAAATTTTTTCTTAATTTAAAATCATATTAGATGAATAAGCAAATCAATTTGTGTTTATGCACAGAATGTGACATCACTATCTAGTCCTACAAGACCGGATGGGGGTGTTACATTTAGTGTTATCAAAGCCTAACTCCCTCCAGTAGATATATGGTTTGAGAACGAATCACGCGGAAGCTGATGGGCCTGTGACATCCCGACTCGGCAAAGCGATCCTAAGAGGATGGGTAGAGAGGGTTCCTGGCGAGCTTCTAGGATGACAGGCTAACTAGGGTAATGGAATGCGGGACACAAGACTGAATCGGGTCACATATCGAAAAGAGGGTAACTAATCATCAGAAGCTCCTTTTAGTAGAATGGCTGGAGAGTTGAAAGAACTCTAGGGTTAAGCCTGCTCGCTTGATAGAAATTCTACTATGAGTGACCTCCTGTGAAGAAGTTTTCCATTTCACCTATGGGATAAAATCGTACGAGTCTTGTCGTTCTAGTATGGGATGGAACCGGCTTGATCCAAAGTTGACAATTCCTCTAATGATTGGAGTCAGGGCGTTACACTATCTGCATTTGATTTTGGTATAAAATAAATTCTGGAATAAAGAAGGTTTTTAAAAAAGATAGAACAGATCAAATTATTATTTTTGGACTAAACCCTAAAAAGGCCCTAAAATACGTTTTGGCTGTTTGAAATAATAAAAAGAAAATCCTTAACAAAAAAATTAATGAAAACATAAGAGATGGCTCACATAAATTCAACATTAAAAGAGGAGAAAGGCACAAGAAAGATTATTGAGATACAATCTAAGAGTAAGAAGGCGAGGAGGAGAAGGAGAAATGCCAAATAGCAGAGCTAAGTTTAGCAGCCTGACATGGAATCTTAAAAATAAAATTATCTATAGTGAACAATCTTAAGGCTACTACTATGCAGTTTCAATAGGATGAGACCTATTGTAGAAAAGCTTAATGAAGTGCCTATCTATTAAGAAACTGCAAAAATAAACCCTTGATTATTGAGAGACAATCTCAATAATTTAATTCAAACCAAGATAAGAATCAACAATTTTTCCTGCAATAACAATTCTGCCTAAACTTCGCTGCTCATCACAGCTTGTTATTGTTCAATCATCAAAATTTAAGGACCCAAAAAGATTATACTTTTAGCAGAAAAGAAAGGCAGAAAGGAAAATTAACTTATGATAGAATAGAATCAACATCACATGAATTGAAACGAGTTACATGGACTTGCAAAACATAGCAAAAAATATGGAGTAGAAGAAATATTATGTTTGAAGTTTTCTAAAAGATTCCAAAAGGCAAATCAAAATTGATTGAAAACCCTAATTCGAGAACCATAAACAATAGATAGTTTTGATGAAAAAAGAAAATCTAGAGATGGCAAATCAGAAACTTATTGTCATAAACCAGAAACCAATGCTAGTTCAGATTCCGTACAGCAGTAGCAGTGGAGAGGGAAAATCTCGTTTCCTTTGACTACGATTGTTATTAATGTTCTTTAGGCCAAAAAGGAAAGATGAGAATTTTGATAGGATTGTCATAATTAAAAAAACAAAATTAAATATTTAAGTCTTCAAGCACCCTCTCGTCACGACCCATATCCTTGAGCATAAAGCATAAAGGCTGAACTAGACCTCGGGAAAGCATAAGGCCTCGAAAGCCCTTAGTAAGCTTTTCTAGTCCATAATTACTTCTGAGCCCTATATTATCTAAGGCATAACACTTATTCAAAACTCTCAACATTTAAATCCATAGATAATTTAACTAAACATCAAGGCATAATCCAAACTCATAAATTTTATATCTTTAATTAACAGAAAAGGCTCCAAAGTTTACAGTAACTATTACATATATACATAGGAATCCTTCAAAGATGAGAGGGTAAAATTGGTCCAGAGGGGACGAAAGAAAAATAAGAAATGTACTAATGACTTGAAAAAATAAGTGAGGCGTGGTTGAATGCCTCAGCTTAGCAAATAGTAATTTAAATTGTAAATACCACACACCTCACACAAATGATTTCATTTAATTTCTAAAGTGTCACACGCCTTAGTCACATAACGTCATCTAATGGTTCATTTAATTTTTTTTTTTATAACCCCAACACATTAGAAATAAAGGTCTTCACATATCGACTCTCGAACTTGGTTTGTTTTGATTCAAGTATTTCTCTTAGGTCTTTCTTTCTTTAATTCTTTGAATAATGGAACTATGGCACAACAGAATACCCCTATATGGCTACAAGAAAACAAGTTAAATGATGTGTGAATGCACCACAACACACATATAGCAAGTATATACAAATAAAGGGGAAGGGGAGCAAGGAAATGCATGACCTCCACCCTTATAGCTCCTGCACACCATTCATAGTTTATAGTCTTTTCTATTCCTAGCACATTTGGATTAGGTACATAAACCAACCTGGGGTTTTGGACCTAACGTCTCTCATATTTATTTGATAAATGTATCAAATAAATATTATTACAATATATCCTATGAGGAAAGAACTATGGTTTACTATATTAGCTTAGGCCGGATATGTAAAAATCTTGAGTTTCATAAGCGAGAATTAATTATTTCCTTCCATTTACTTTGGGTCTAAATAAAAGGTGATAACGGATTGTTCCAACTCTTTTGATATACCCGAATGGTACTTGACTTATGGGTAGTGCATATTAGTGGTGAATCTCAACAGTTGAATAGAGTGAGGAAATCACATCCCCTAATATCACCGAAGGATGTCGGGTAGAAATGAGGATCGAGAAGAGATCATGCATGAATGACAATTTATAATTGTATAAAATTCAAGCACAATTTAAATTAATAACACAATTGATAAATATGAATATTTGGACAACTAATGGAGTTATCTCTTTAAGTATCCCCCAATAGAGTCGTCAGGCTGAGGACGACGTGGCTTCCGTTCACATCTCATGGCTTTCTTAAGGTTTTTCGAGTAAATCGAATTAAACAGATTTGATTTATTTTAATTCAAAAAAATTAGTTTATCCGATTCCATTTTTATCCTCAGAGAAATATTTCCTTACATTAGTAATATTTTGAAAATATTGGAGTTGCCCCCCCTATTTTACTAAATTAAGAAAAATTCTCGAATTAATCAAGTCATTGGAATCAATTAATATGGTTTTAACCAAAATGGATTGGGGAGTTGGGTATGGAGATGGAAAGGCATTGGGCACTCGTTTCGCCCGATCTAAACTGGCCTCTTAGTTGTCCATATATTCGTTTATTTATTAATTGCGGTACTAAATTAAATTGAGATGTAAAATATCTTATGTAATTTTGAAAATAATATCATTCAAGCAAATTATCATATTCAAAATCATACATCAAACATAAAATTTAAACATCCACGAAGAAGGAGAGAGGAGAAAAGATTACAACTCATCTCCTAAAATACAATCTACCTATTTATCCCTACATATTCCTATTATCCATTTAATAAATACAAATCAACATTTAATAAAATTATTACAAACCATTTGTATAAATACAACATTAAACTCAAAAATTACAACAAACATATTTAACAAATACAACACATCCAAACATTCATACAATATGATTAATGCAAGAATTAATCAAAAATCATCAAAACACAAATATTAGTCTAATAATAAAATAAATTACTCAAATTAAACAATGAATAATAAACTGACAGAATGAATATCAATGTTAGAAATGTTAGTGATGTTAGTAGATTAAATAAACAACATAAATATTGAAGAACAATAATTAAATGTGCATAAATAAATAATTGCAAAAATAAAAATATAACAATTTTAATGTTGTTTCAAACTCATGATCACAATGTTCATCTTGTTAGATGAACAAAATTCACAAATCCTTATAAGAAACAAGATTAAAATCGTTAACGTACTCATCCGGATCAAATAGGAAATTTCGACTCTTAAGCTTTAACCCACTTTGATCTTAGAATCTAGGCACGATTTGATATTTTCAATATTATTTCTCTTCTGGAACTTACAAACTAACACCACTGGGAGTGAATCAAGTCCCCTTCCAAGGTAAATGAAGCTTGTAATCACCAAAAGATCGCAGACAGAAGCGATTGGACAGCAATCTGAAGTGTTTCTAGGCACCTTAAAGAGGGCCCCCCCAATCACCCCATGAAGGTGGGCGCCCTAGTCGTGGGTCTAGGCGCCTTCGTGCCCAGAAACGCAATAGATTGCTGTGAAACTCACGTATTTCTCTCGTAAAAACTCAGTTTCTTAGAGTTACAAGACAGAAAATGAATTGAAAATCAAAAGAGAATGAAGTTTAGACTCTCAATTACCTTGTTTTCAAAGAAAATCAATGGATTTGCTTGAAGTTGATGAAGAACACCTCAAGAACACTTGATTTTTAAAGATGATCCGGATTTGTGTGTTGATTTCATTTCTAGAAATGTTTGTGTGAAGAACTCACTGACTATCCTAAAAACACTCTCTCACACAATCAAACTAAGAAAACTCCTAAGATTTTGGTGGAGAATTGATTTAGTTTATGTTTTTTATTTGATTTTTGTGTTTGATTTTATATTTTTAGTGTTTTTTATCTTAGTTTCTCTCAAACACATAATAGCTCAACCAACAAAAATGCCAACCCCTTAACCCTAGAGTTAGAGATGAATTTATAGGCAAATGGGTGTTCTGACACTATTCACTACTCATGTGGCATGTGGGCTCCACAAACGATTCGATTTTTGAATTTTTACAAAATCATTTCAAATGGTACGTGTATCGACATAAGTCATGAAAATTTATGCCATGTGCACCCGGGACTTGTTTTCGGACCCTATTTCGGCACGAACCCCGAAGATGTGAAAACGATCTAATGTATTCGATTTCTTATCTTAGGATGATTAGTTTAAGAATCAAATCAATCAGACATTCCGAACTCGTTCTCCCATGAGAAATATTATTACCACTGATGGGCCCCCTAAGGATCACTAATGGGCCCCACAAGTGGCCCCCACTAGGGTCACTATGGGCCCACTAGCAAACCGACCTGATTGTTTTGAAAATGGTCCGGGTGATGCACAGAGTGCCGTAGGACACCAGGGAGCATCTCTAACGAACCTAAAGTACACTTTTGGGTCCCATTTTGCCAAAAATGTGAAAGAGGAAGGTTGCATTTTCGGATCTTTGCTTCGAGATCAAGTTCCTTGAATGCTTCAACTTCTTCTTAGCAATACAGGCTATCATCATCGAGTCTATTTTTGAGGCAAAAATTAAGCGTCTGCAGGCATGGACTTAATTCCTTTAATCCTTTAAGTCCATGTCCTTGAAACATTTAATTATGCAACGTAATCATCAATTGAGTCCTATAAAATAAATATTCATAAATATAACGCAAAAACATAAAAAGGACTAGATCACAAAATATAATGAAAATAATTCAAAACACATAAGAAAACACGTAAAATATTATGCTTATTTGCACCATATCACTTCGTTATCGCACGTCAATAAGCTTCAAAGGATTTTAGTTCTGTTTCTTGGCAAGCGAAATGATTTTCGGCAACAACCTTCAAACAGGTAGGCTAATTTTTATTCTATATCATCTTTCAATGAACTTTCTTTGCTTGATTAGTGTAGAAATATGAAATTTTAGGGAGATTTTATTTTAGGTGTTAAAACTATAAAAATTGACAAAACAATAAAAATCGGCTTTGTTGGTATAGAATGATTATAGAAATGTGATCTATATAAAATTTGGAGTAAAATGAGGTACGAGTTGCAAAATTTTGGACCTACATGCCTCCACCCGATTACCATCAATGACGGCGGTGACCGTGACCATTGGTAGCTCCAATTACGGAGTTTTCAAAAGGCAGAATATGACATTTTTTGTATAGTGTGAATATATAATTAGATTTGCAATCTGAGCACATTTGACCTTCGAATTACTGCATGACGCAAATTTAGAAATTTTGCTTCAAAGCAAAAAAATCGTAGAAAGAGGATTAAATTTGAGTTTTACGATCTTTGAAAATTTAATCTACTAGGTGAGCAAACTTATTTTGGTAATGACAAATTGAATTATTTATGTGAATTTATATTAATAGAATATTTTAGCCTATGATTTGATTAGCTAAGTATTAAAGTAGATATAATTAAATAGTAAGAAATTAGAGTATTTGAATAACTTAATCTTTTCCTTTATGAATAAATTAATTTTTAATGGTTTATGGCGTTTATGTTAGCAAAATGCAATTGGTTATTGACTGATTTTAGGAATATTTAGTGCATATCTATATTGTGCATAGATGTGGGAACATGGGTTGGGGAGGAATAATAAAAAATTTTATAATAGCCTTACATTAATTTGGAATTCCTAATATATCCATCTAGCCAAATCTTTTATTTATTTTAATTGAAAAAATCATTTATTCTCTTAGTTGTATTTTTAGTCTTTCAATTAGAGAAAATATATTCCATTTATTCGTTTGAATATCATTTTAGTTAGATTTTGTGCATTTTAATTAGAGAAAATATATATATGTTTTTTCTCTATTTAATATTGCACTATTATTGTCCAATAATTTTATAATTAATAGATTTTGATGTTTTTAACTATAGATTCTCACGTAACATTGCTTTTTAGAGTGTAAATCGAAAACATTAATTCAAGTATTGAAGATGAAATTTAAATTTTTTTAATTAATAACGTTTTTAATTTTTCAAAATATGGGTAAATGCTTTACTATTAGACTATCAATTAAGTATAATGAAATTACAATAGAAGTTTTTAAATATAATCTCTCTTTTATTTTTTTTTTTTTTTTTTTTTTTTTTTTTTTTTGAAGATGACAGTGTATACTTATCTGGACTATTTCCACATTATTGTATTTGATTAATATTATACAAAAAAAAAAAATTCCTTCTTCAATCTAATGAAATTTTATTAAAAAAAATACACTATAAAAGTATGAATTAATGAAAAAAAAAGGATTTTTAGGCATATTTGCTATTATTTTTATTTCCATTTTTCTTTACATTAAAGATGAAATGATGCAAAAATTCAAGAGCTATCTTTGTATTTAATATTTTATTTCTTTTCTTTTAATTTATGGAGTTTTTTTATTTTTTACAATTTAATTGGATGAACATTTTTTAAAATAATTTCAAATAAATATAGAGATGAGTAGACCTTTTCAATTTTAATTTTTTTTTCAAAATATTTTTTAAAAGAAATAAATATAAAAAGCTTTGAAATTTTTGAATTTAATCTCATACATCTATCAATAAACTTGGGAGAGAATCTCCCATTACCAATATTATTATTTTCTCATTGATTTTTAAGTTACATATTAACATTTATTTGTCATTCTCAAGCCTTTTTTAGCTAAGAAAAAAATCTTAAAATAATTGGAATAAAAGTATTCATATATTAAATATAAAATTAGGTATTGCAATATTTTTAGTTGTCTTTAAATATATTTTTAATTTAATGAGTAATATATTTTTTTTTTTCATCGAGTTTGATTTTTTATATATATTTTTTTGAAATAGTAGTTATTTTATTTTATAAAATATATTTATGCCACACCCAATCCTGCGTAAAACATTATAATTATATTTAAAGAAGGTATTTGAAATAAAACTCAAAAGCAAATTTAAATTAAAAATATTAAAACCTCCTAGGCATTTAGACTCTATTAACTAAAACTGGATAATAATAAAAAAAAGAAAAAAAAAAGCACAATCCTAAAAGAGTTGATAGGGCTAGGATTGGAAGCTAATAAACAGGTAACAGAAGATAATGCAGAATCACATAACATAACATAAAGCCTGCGCAGAATCGCAACTCAAAACTCTAAACATAAATTAACATTTTATCTAAAACTAGCAGCTAGAAGAGGTAAAAAGAGGGTTAGAAACCTTTCAGTATAAAATCAACATGGATCAGCAGATTAAGAGTAGAGTTGAACCCAAGCAAATTCTTCTTTGTAACTGATGCTACCTTCACAAGATGATCCACAAGTGTACACCACAATAGTTCCCCAATCGAGAGAGTCCACATCATTCTTTACTCCAAAGTAATAAAGCAACTGAGGCAATATCTGTTACCAGAAAAATAATGGAATCAGATTCAACTATGCTTTTGGATCCATGTGGAAACACAGCATATGACTCTGATGCATGACAAAGTAATAAAATATGGACGGATGTCGTGTGCTTCTTTGTGATATATATTCGAATTTAAAAAAAAAAAAAAAACACACACACTTAAAGCTTATACGATACCTGAAATTCAAAATTTGAAGGACCACCACAATAGCAGCAATTAGGAATATCAGCCTTAGAAGGCTGGCCGCTTGACACAGGCCATATGGGTTTTGCACTACCATTCCTACGATACCTGTTATTTTAAAGCAAATGAATGAAATATTTCAATGTTGCAAGTTAGATGGATAAAATTAAAACCAAAAAAGAACATGAGACGTGATAAATGATTTGCCAATACATAATTAAGCTAGAAAACTCATGAGATCCGATTGGGCTATAAATCACTGGAAGAAAATACATGCACACACAAGAACAGTAAACATAGATTATGAGGATAATTAGCAAGTACAGATTGTGAATTCTGTAGCACAGATCTCAAAGTGGAGCAAATCAGTAACCCAATTAAATAAGCTCACACATCTATTTGTTCAGTTGCCCATGAAGCCTTCTTCACATTCCAGCTTAAGATGGCTTACACAGTAAATATTTAAACTTCCAAATTATGCTTTAAGTTTTCAATATAAGTTTCTAAAAATATACATAAATGCACCAGCAAATCAAATCGACAAGTCACCTCAAAACTTGTTCAGGGGCTTTGGTTATGCGATTTTGGAAAGAAACCCAACATTTCTTGTCACTGTCTCCCTGTTCATACATTCAAATAAGCATTTAGCCAATTTAGAAAAGTATGTGCATATTTCCATTACAAAAATACAATTTAATTGATACCTCAAAACTGTCCAACATTTTCATTGTATCGTCTGCTTTACTCCAATCATGTCCATTACTATCGGACATTTCATCATCAAATTCACTTTCTTCCTCATTTATAATCTCATACTCTGGCCATAGGGTGTTGCTAGCAACTGAAAATGATGCAGAATTAAAGTAGAAGAGGCTGTTCCAAAAATTGTTCATCATTCACAAATTTAAGTTGATCGAACCCTTCACTACACCTATGCAGAGGACATAAACTGTGAGATTATGTTTGGGGAGACATAAAGATAACATAATGATGTAATCAAAGACGTTTTTAGTGTAAACATTACACTAGAAATGCTTTTGGTTACATTACATTATGTTCAATTACAGCTCGCCAAACATAGCTGAAGCGTATGCACATAGCTATAACTACTCATTATTTAGCTTTTCAGGCATAAATTTTATGTCAAAGACCATTCTATCCATTTTAACATCCAAGGTTTATGAATTGTTATATCAAATAAATTGGTATTCTGGTGCTAGGTTAGATCATTACAATCCTTGATGCATAAGCTGTAACCGAATTCAACATTGTGAAATGCATTTCTTATTTTCCTCAATTAAAATTGTGATCATGTACTATCTGAAACTCATGCACACAGCCACACATGTATGCAGAGACTGTCCATGATATTCTAGGTTCAAGATGCAAATACTAACATGAAATTATCTCCCCTGTTATGGTTTCATAATTACTGGAATTAGAGACAGGTGGCCTCAAAGAAAGACTTAGTTGTTGACACTCAACTCTGTGGCCTGAGCGCCAGTGCATGACCTGCAAAATATAAGTAGGCTATATTCACATGAATGCCGTACATTTAAATAAGAAACTTAGATAATCACCTGATGTTTCTGTGAGCAATAATGTTCCTTTTTGCAACTGTTGCAAACTTTGTCTCCTTTCCAGGTACCACACCATTTACAGAGTGCAACTAAAACAAACAAGCATAAAGGCCATCAGGAGTTTTTTCGGAAGAAAAGACATGCATGTTTAACTACAAAAGAAATTTGAATCAGTAAGATAAGATCTAAATACTAGAAAAATTAACTTATAGAATACATATAGAATACATACATTTGTATTGTCATGACCATGTAAAACTCAAGCTTGATAAAGCAGATATTGGACCGAAACTTTACCAATTTTAAATATTCAAGGACGCCAATTTGAAATCGAGCAATTCACAAGTTGAGAGATGCACGGCTACTAGGCTATGCCTAACTGAAGATTAATTTAACTTGAGCAAGAATTGATGGATCATGCTGACGGAATCCATCAAAAGAATTTAAAAGAAATGCTAAGGCCTTTGTTTGGCACCCATCAATGATGAGAAGGTTATTCTGGAACAAACTTCATATCTCACTTTGAGTCTGAAAATATAATTCATTTTTTTTTTTTGCCTTAACATTTATTATTTTGCATTTAGGCCCTTGTTGGATTAGGAATATAATTATGCTTCTCCCTTTGGCATTGCGTAAAGCAAATCCAACTTGGCCATAACATTGGTATCTTTAATGCCTAAGGGACAAGTAAGACAGTGAAGTAAAACAACCATGTAAATTAAAATTGAATGATTATCTGCTGTCCTCATTAATTTTGATTATTTAGAATCTTTTATAACTTTATGCCACTAAAGAATTTTATCTAACTTTTTATTTATTTAGGATTTTCCATTTAGGCGAGAGTAAGATTTATTATTATTTAGGGATTTACCAATATCACTAAATAGCTTCTTTAGGGGTTCATGCGATTATAAGAATAGGTTTTGTTATTACATCAATATGTACTTGCAGTTGCTTGTAAGCTTGTAAGCCGTTCACAGCCGAGGAAGTTAAGCAAGCGCTTTTCTCTATGCACCCTAATAAAGCCCCTGGCCCAGATGGTTTTGATCCCAGGTTCTACCAAGCTTTTTGGTGCATTGTAGGTGGTGATGTATGTAAAGCTTGCCTTGAATATTTGAATGCAGATGGTCAGACCCCTGGCGGTAATAAAACTAATATAGTTTTAATTCCTAAGAAGAAAAATCCTATTGTAGTTACGGACGTCAGGCCTATTTCACTATGTTCTGTTGTTGATAAAATTGTCTGCAAGATGATGGTAAACCGGATGAAAATATGTTCGTCAGATATCATCTCCAGACATCAAAGTGCCTTTGTCCCTGGAATACTGATTTCTGATAATGCTATGATTGCTTTTGAGGTACTTCACTTCCTTAAAAGAAAAACGTTAGGCAAGACCGGCTATGTTGCTCTCAATACCGACATGAGTAAGCCCTAAGATCGGGTCGAGTGGCCTTTCTTGGAAGCTATGATCATAAAATTGGGTTTTGTTCGGCTTGGGTAAACAAGGTGATGGGTACGGTTACATCAGTGTTGTACAATATCTCGCATTTTGGATCTTTATATGGACCAATGATTCCTAGTAGAGGCTTGCGTCAAGGTGATCCCTTGACACCTTACCTGTTCATCATTGTTGCTGAATCTTTATCTATGTTGCTTCGAAAATATGAAAGAGCTGGTCTTCTTCATCACTGTAAAATTAATCAGGTAGCTCCTATTTCGCACTTGTTTTTTGCTGATGACAGCTTCTACTTTTTTCAAGCTTTGCTCTCGGAGGTAAACATAATTCAGCATTGTCTTACTATTTACCAATAAGCTCCTGGTCAGTTAATTAATTTCTCAAAGTGTGAAATCTATTTCAGCAGAAACACCTCTCAAACGGTTAAGGATTCTATTTGTTCTGTCTTTGGGATTAATCAAATTTCTATTCCTGGAAAAATACTTGGGATTGTCGTTGGTTATTGGTAAGAAAAAGAATTTCATTATTGATAAAGTTTGGTGTAGAATTTGGGGTTGGAATCGAAAGCAGTTATCACGACCAGGCAAGGAAATTTTATTAAAGACAGTGGCAGGTTATTCCGAATTATATTATGTCCATCTTTTTTTTACCACAATCTGTTATTTCTTCTATTGGACTTATGCTAAACAAGTTTTGGTGGAAAAATGGTGGCTCTAATGATTCTGGTATTCATTGGAAGAGATGGGGTCGATTATGTGCTCGTAAAGAGGAAGGGGGTTTGGGTTTTAAATCATTACGTGAATTTAACGTTGCTCTTTTGGCGAAACAAGGATGGCGTTTTCTTACTAAGCCAGATTCATTGGTGGCTCGTGTCTATAAGGCTCGCTAATTCTGTGATTCTTCTTTTTTGAATACCTTGTTAGGTAATGACGCGGAACCCAATGGAAATATATTCCATGAACTCTATGACAAGTTTTGGAAGAGATCCAAGATCTAAATAAATTCCCCTCTATAGTACCCAAAGCTTAAAGAAGCAAGAACACCAATAATAGAATAGAAGAATAAGATAAACGCCACAAAAGAATTGATAAGTTTACCTTGATTCTTGATACAATTAGAAAAATGCAATCTCACATCCTCTAAAAACATGAACACGCCAAAGGCATGAAGTTGAAGAAGAAACTCTCCTTTTTAATTTGTTGAATAATTGATTCCCAAAGTTACAATATAGCAAGCTATTTATACTATTCTAAGAGGTCTAAATCCTTAAAGGATTTAGAGTTAGCTAAGGAGTAGGATTTAGCAAATCTAAACCAATTAAGGATAGGACTAACAAAATCCTAACAACTTAAGGATTTGGATATCTAATCCAAATCTACTAAAGATTGATTAAATCTAAACAAACCAAGGCTAAAATAATCATGGGGGGTTGAATTATAGGAGGCCCAACCCATTTACAAAGCAAAAAAAAAACTCAAAATAACTAACTAACTTAGTGAGAGGCAAGGGGTTACACGGGCGTGCCACCTTGCACGGGCGTGCTATCCAATTTTGATTTCCACTCAACATGTGCTTTTATTAATGTAAGAAACTTAGGTGTTTCTTCAAGTTCTTCAAAGCACTTGTTGAAAGCAAGGTCATGGAGCTCTTGTGTGACTTGTTCTTGAATGTGTAAGGACATGGTTGCTCCATAC
>CANUEP010029467.1:0-22067 GCA_947857235.1 Jatropha podagrica | reverse complement strand
GACCCATGAATTATCAACAGAGTCAGCTAAAAAAGCCATACCTGAATGCACAAAATTAGAGGAAGCTTCTGGAGTTGATGGAGAGTCGAGCTTTGTCATAAGACGTCTCAAGGTCTGTAACTCTTCAGAAGATAAACCACTAGTGGGGATTGGTGAGACTACTTCAGGGGCTATAACTGCTTCAGCTTGGTGAGCAACATGGCGAGCAAAACTTGGCTTTCTACCCCCACGTCCATGACCACGTCCACCAGTCGGTTTCCCATGCAATTTCCAGCATGTTTCCTTAATATGTCCCAACCTTCCACAATGGTCACAACGATTGGTATTTTCTTCGGATCGAGTATGAATAGTTTGTAAGGATTGAGAAGCTACAAGTCCAGCTCTCTCAGATGGCTCAGGGGATAACGTCACACCTCTCCTACTCTCCTCCTGTTGTACATAAGAGTATGTTTCCTCTAAGGAAAGTAGAGGATCTTTCCCCAAGATCTGGATCCTAATCGGTTCATATTGAGCATGCAATCCTGCAAGAAACTCATAGACTCTCTCAGTCTCAACCTTCTTCTGGTATTCAGCTGCATCCCCTTCACACTTGGGATGAAAGGTCTCATAGTAGTCTAGCTGTTGCCATAGGTCATTCAAGGCAGCATAGTGCTGGTTAACTGTCAATTCCCCTTGCTTAAGGCTGTGGACTTTGTTGCGAAGCTCATACACTTGAGCATAATTTCCACGCTGAGATTAGGTCGTAGTCACAGTTTTTCAAATTTTTGCTGCAGTATCCAACATCAAATACCCATTAGCAATTCTAGGCTCCATAGAATTTATAAGCCAGGACATAACTAATGAGTTTTCAGAGTCCCATTTGTCATAAGCGTCACTTTCATGTGCGGGTGAGGCTTTAGAACCCGTAATATAGCCTTGTAACCTTCTAACTTTAATGAACGATAGACATGACCTAGACCATGCAAGATAATTTGTACCATTTAGCTTCACCGGACTGATTTGTAATGACGGGTTGTCATATGAAGCACCAACTTTAGTGTCAATACCATCACCCATTGTCAAAAACAGCAGAAACTACTGAAATCAGATCTGAATACCAAAAAACAAACACCTAAAAAAGGGTGCAACCCGAAAGACAGCCCCTAAAACACAAGAACCAGTGCAGGAAAATGTCCTAGGAGGAGGCGCAACACCAAGGCGACGCTGCTGGAGTGAGCCGCTACCGGAGGAGTGGCCGGAGTAAGCGTCACACGCCGGCGGGTGAAGAAGCCGGCAGAACTGTCGGCGGCGCGTGAGCTCACGCGCGGCGTCTGCTGGTGACCGGAAAGCGGGCGAAGGCCGATCGGCGGCTCCTCTTTCACCTGGTCTGGGCGGTGACGGTTCACTCTCCCTCCTGTTGGTCGCAGTAGCTTCAACCTAGGCTAGGGTTTTTCTCTCTCTACTGTGTTTGGGCTGACGAAAGGTGGGTTTTAGGCTCTGATACCATGTTGATTTTATGTGTAATGAGAGAGCTTTTCTTATTTCTTTCATACAATAAGATACAATTCATCCTTATTTATAAATATAGGTTATTTCCAAAATACCTAAGCTACCCTTTACCCTAAACTATACTACTTATACATTCAGTAATATATCACAACAGTTTTGTGCATCAGAATGGTCCAAGCAAATTAGATCCTAGAGCCTTGAAGTATGTGTTTATTAGTTAATTTACTCTCCAAAAAGGATACAAGTGTTATTATCCTCCTTTTAGTAAATGTTTTGTGAGTATGGATGTTGCCTTTAGAGAATTTAAACCTTATTTTTCTATCCAGTCACCTCTTCAAAGGGAGAAATATCAGAAGGAAAAGGTGATAGATGACATTCCTTTACAGGAAGAGATTCCAATAGAAATAGATAATAAGAGAAACCAGCCACCCAAAACTCTAGGAAGATTAGATATACCTGATTTGAAATTTCAGGGGGAGATTCCAATAGAAATAGATAATAAAAGAGACCAATCACCCAAAACTCTAGGAAGATTGGATAGACCTGATTTGGAAACCTACACTCGGCGGACCAATACAGATGCAACCATCGAGCACGAGACCTCCGATCAACCGTCCTCTCCAACTTCAGTCTCTGAAAATACAAAAGAACAAAAACTTGGTGAGTCTTCTTTAATCCCTGTTGATTCTTATTCTAATCTTGATTTTAGCCCTTCTGACAATAACCTTGATATTCTTATTGTTCTTAGAAAAAAAGTTAGAATATGCACTAAACATTCCATCTCCCATTTTATCTCCTATAATGCTATGTACCCTTCCTATAGGGCCTTTGTTTTGTATGTTTCTTCTGTTTCTATACTGCAGAATTGGCGAGAGGCATTACAGAACTCAAAATAGAAGGCTTCAATGGTTGAGGAGATGAGAGTTTTGCAAAAAAAACGAGACATGGGATCTTGTAATTTCACCACCTGGGAAGAAACCAAATGGATGTAAATGGGTGTTCACGGTTAAACATAGAGCATATGGTTCTATCAAGAGGTACAAAGCTGCATTGGTTGCCAGAGGATTCAGTCAGACCTATGAAGTGGATTACTAGGAAACATTTGCCCCTGTAGCCAAGATGAACACCATTAGAATCTTATTGTCTTGTGCAGCCAATGTTGACTGGGAGCTACATCAATTTGATTTTAAAAATGTTTTTCTAAATGGTGATTTGAAAGAAGAGGTGTATATGGAGATTTCTCCAGGATTTGTTGATGACAAGACTATAGGGAAAGTGTGCAAGCTAAAGAAGTCATTATACGGGTTGAAACAGTCACCAAGAGCATGGTTTGAAAGATTTAGTAAAGTCATGCTTTCTTTTTGATACATTCAAAGTGATGCTGATAATACCTTGTTCATTAAACATCATTCAGGTATGATCACGTTACTTATTATTTATTTTGATGATATAGTGGTGACAGGGAATTATAAAGAAGAAATGATTCATTTGAGAAATTTGTTAGCCAATGAGTTTGAGATTAAGGATTTGGGAAAGTTGAGATACTATCTTGGAATTGAAGTTGCTAGATCTAAAAAAGGAATTTACATCTCTCAAAAATAAGTATATTCTTGATCTCCTTAAAGAAACTGGTATGTTGGTATTAAGCCCGCAGAATCACCCATTGAAGCTAATCACAAGCTTCAAGCTGGAATGGAAAGTCCAATCGATGTAGCCAGATATCAAAGATTGGTTAGAAGATTGATTTATCTTTCCCATACTAGACCAGATATTGCCTACGCTGCTAGTCTAGTGAGTCAATACATGTATGACCCTCGGGAATCTCACTTAGAAGCTACGCATCAAATTTTGAGATATTTGAAATTAGCTCCAGGTAGAGAATTATTATTTTCCGAACATGGCCATTTGAAAATAAGGTTACACGGATGCTGATTGGGTTGGTTCACTTGATGATAAAAGATTGATCTCAAGTTATTGTGTTTTTTTTTTTTTTTTTGTGGAAACTTGTCACATGGAGAAGCAAGAAACAGACCGTGGTTGTAAGGTCCAGTGCAAAAGCCTAGTATAGAGCCATGGCACAAGGAATTTGTGAACTTCTATGGTTACGTAAGGTGATGAAAGAATTAAAATTGTTTGAAACAGCATATACATCCTTGTTTTGTGATAGTAAAGCAGCGATTAGTATAGTGAATAATCCAGTCCAACACAATTGAACTAAGCAAATAGAAATTAATCGTCACTTTATAAAAGAAAAGATAGTTGAAAGTTCCATTAAAGTTTTTTATGTGGCTTCAAAAGAACAACTAGCTTATGTTTTCACGAAGGGCTTAAGTAGCAAGTTGTTTCATCATTTGATTTGCAAGTTGGGCATGTGTAATATCTTTGCACCAACTTGAGGGAGAGTTTTGAGATTTGTGTGATTAATAGAATATTATTTTTCCTAGTTTGGATTTTTTCTTATTTAGATTACTATCATATTAGAATCATATTTTGTGTATATATAAAATAGAAATTGTAAAGATAGCTAGAACACAAAGAAATAAACTCTCTTTCTTCAAAATCTTTATCTTTGTCGAATCATTATTCTATGGAATATTAAATTTTTAACCTTAAGTTTTAGTTTAATTTTTAAATATAATTGTTTGAGGGCAAGGGAGGAAATTGAAGATAAATTTTATTGCCTTTTGTTGTTTGGCTGCTAAAGCATGTAGAGAAGGGAAGGGAAGGGAAGTGAAAATAAGGAAGTTACACTTCTAGTATGCCTTTATAGCAACTTTGTGTTGCCTTCCATTCTGGGAGGAAATGGAAAGAACTGAGAAGTTTAATGAAACTTTAATTGCTTAGTGTATCCTTAATATTCCAACAAATAGAAGTATATCTATGGTTTAATGGAACAGGTAAGTCTAATGTCCTTTGCTTCTAACGGGAAATCTGAAATGATGGGAAATTTAATCACTTCTTTTCTTTTTCTTTTCGCTTGACGACATTGACTTGGATATGCTGCAAGTAATTATTTTGGCATATTCCTAGGTTTCTTACTATGTGGGTTTGATTATTTTTTTCCCCCCTTTGTGCAGCTTGCTTGGACTTGCTACAATTTCTACCAATCAACACCAACTAAATTGGCTGGAGAGAATTATTTTTTCCATTCTGGCGAGGTTAGTTGATGAAACACATATTTCAGAGGGAAAATTCTGTATTTCTTATGTATATACAGGTATACAATAGCACCATTTATATAGAATAATTAGTCCTAAATATGCAACTATACAACTATGCAAAGTAGGAAATAATCCCTAACAATCAAGGATTCTAAATAATAACAAGGATTCAACGCTCCCCCTCAAGTTGGTCCATGGATATTAGACATCTCCAACTTGCAAACAAGACTATGAAAAGATCTGTGCTTAATCCTTTAGTAAATACAACAGCTAGCTACTCTCTTGGAGTCACATGTGAAACACATACAGAGTTACTCGTTATTTCCTCCTTTATAAAGTGTAGGTCAATTTCTATATGTTTAGTCCGATCATGCTAAACTGGATTGTGGACTATTTGATTGCAGAATTGTTATCACAGAATAGGGATAGCTAATATGAATCTAACAATTTTGAATCTTTCATCAGTTTCTGCAACCATAGTAGTTCACAAATGCCTTGTGCCATAGCTTTGGATTCTACTTCCGCACTTGATCTTGCCACCACTATCTGTTTCTTACTTCTCCATGGAATAAGGTTTCCTCCAACAAAAGTGCAATGTCCTAATTTTGACCTCCTATCATCAAGTGATTCAGCCCGATCCATATCCAAAAAAGCTTAATTTGTTAATAACCATGTTTTGAGAATAAGAAGTCTTTTTTTTAGGTGCAGATTTCAAGTACCACAAGATACGGAAGACAACTTGTAAGTAAGATTTCCAGGGACCATGCATATATAAACTTACTAGATTAACAACAGATGCTATACCTGGCTAGTGTGTGAGAGGTAGATCAATCTTCCAACTAACATTTGACATCTACCTAAGCCAACTGACTTCAGCTCTTGCTTGTAGTCTTTGATTTGCTTCAATAGGAGAGTCTGTCAAATTCCATAGTTTATATTATTTCATGCAAAAGAATTTATTTGTAAATGTATTCTATTTGGAATTAGTTTATAAATGAACTTTTACATATCTATTTTCTTTGTTCCAAAAAAGACGCAAATGAAATGCGCATAAGATAACAATCTTAAGGACCATCTCGAAAAACCATAATAAAGATGAATAATCTGCAATATTCTAAAGCCTCAACACCTTCATCTTCACTACTAGGTTGATAATCTCAATTTCTTATACCTGTTTCAACCAAATGAACCTCAAGATTTACATATTGTGATTGTTAAATTGCAAAGTTTGAACAAGCATCTGACTCGATTTACTTGATTGGTTTGGCTTGGTTTTGCCCATTTCTACTTGTTTCCCCAATGCTAGTTGCTTTTTCCACCACTCTTTGTTTCAAGCTATTGTCACCACCACTACTAACAAGTGACATTTCCTTAGCATCCTGATTTATCATACTTACTTTATCACTCAAAACATTTATTGCTTTCATCCAGGGATGAAACTATGGGGAACTAAAGCGATATCTTGCAACCCCATCGCCAACACTAAATTTCTTGTTTTTGGGATCTAAGATTAGAATTGTGAAAGAGAGAAAAAGAAGTTTTGAAACAAGCAATTGGCTTGATAAATTTTCATATACGATTTAAGGTATATATAATACACAGAAAATAGTTCAAAATAGGAAAATAATCTCCTGATATCTCATAAAGATCTCCTAGTATCCTTCTAATAAATGCACAATCTACCCCAATAATTACAAGATTCTATCCTAATATCTCCTAAAGATCTCCTAGTATCCTTCTAATATATGCTCAATCTACCCCAATAATTACAAGATTCTAACAGTAACCATTTTAAACTGAACCAAAGTTTCCCATTATCCTAAATTTAAAATTGAATCGAACAGCGATATTTAGGTTAACCAAGCATAACCAAACTTAGCTTCAGAGGTTTATTGCAATCCAGTTGACTTTAATTTAGTTTTTGGGTCTAATGGGCAGAGATTTTAGATCAGGACAAAAAACATGAAAAAGAAAAAAAGTTTTTGTTGGGGGGAGGGGGGGAGGGGGGTGTGGAGATGAAGGAGAGGGAAAGAACACCTCAGAAGTAGAAATGAGGAAGAACTTACAGAAAGAGGAAAAGGAGTCTTGCTGGGAAGGAAGAGCTAGAAAAAGAATAAAGAGGGACTAATTGGTAGCGCTGCCTCAGAGAGAAGATTTAGACAGCATTACGATCTAAAATTATTGAACCAACCCCCACAAATATATACATATATATATAGCCCAACTCTTTATATGTTTTTCTTTTTCTCCTGAAGCCAAACCAGAAATTTTTACTTCCAAACCAGACAAAACTAAGGTTTTGAAATATTCAAACCAGATTAGATGAAAAGATAAGGGCCTTCAACTTTTTAATGGACTCCCACTAGGTTCAAAATTAAATTATGGAAGAGTTATTACAAAAACTTTCGAGTTAGGATGAGTTTAGCACAATTGCTTTCCAAAAATAATAAACATTATTTCTTTAATTTTTTTATATTCATTTTAAAATGGAAAGAAAAACTAAAACCATAGAAAAATGAAGAATGATGTCGGTTTTCCAGCTTCGTTTGTTCATGTTATGCTCGATCCTTCTCAACCACCTCTACCACAATCCTAGATTTCAACTATCAAAATCCCCCACCTCCACCAGAACCCAAAACCCAGATAAAACTCTTACTCAAAATCCCAAAGAATGAGTGTGGCTCGACTCCCAAAGAATGAGTGTGGCTCTACTCTCTTGTTGCACAAAGGGAACATGCTTCGCCAATTCGATGCTACTCCACTTTGCAACTTCATATCAAAAACTGATTTGAACAATCAAACCCACTGAACTTCTTACTCAATAGACTACTCCTGATTTGTCCAAGTTCCTCGATCTCATGCCCCTCTTCTTTCATGGTAACTTTTTTGCTGGATTTCTTTCCACCTTTATTCATTTTCAGAAACATTATACTCTTGATTTTTCTAATTTCATTGGCATGTGCAATGATCAATTTGGTTCAAGATTCTGCATAAGGGTGTAAAGATGGTTTTGAAGAGAACTGCAGTTTGGGGTTTGGTCTGGATAATGGAGAAAGGATAGCATATGAAAGCTGTTGATTTTAGGTTATCCACATTTTCTTTTCATTTTAAACGTCTTTTATTACTTTGAAAATACAGAAATTACTTTATTTTTTTATCAAAAACTGGGATAAGTTCATCATCAGTCCAAAGTTCGTATACTAAATTTACAATAATTCAAAATTGCAAGAAAGATGAGGGGCCAAATTAAGCATCTATCCTAATGAAATAATTTGATATACATCAGATATTGCATTTTAACCTGATAGTACAAATCCCTTAAGCATATATTAGATGAAATTATTTGATGATATTTTGATGCACATCAGAATTTGCTTTTCACTGATAGTACAAACCCCTAATAAACAGGTTTAATTAACTCTCTATTTCTAAGCAGTTGAAGTACTTATAATCAAATGAACCTATACTATTTTTCTGGATTCTTTAACTCCAGAAACTAATAATATTTCTCTGGCAAATTTGAGAATATAAGTGCAAATGGAAAGGAGGGCACCTCAATTGCAGCATCAGATGCCTCAAAAGAATCATAGCTAATGAAGCCAAAACCACGGGAATTTCCAGTCTCAGGATCCCTCATTATCTGAAAAACATAAGTGCAAAGCATCAGAAGACAAAACAAGTATGCTTTCGCATTTTGAGGAAATTAGCAAGAACAATAATCAGAAAAAATAAAAAAGCTTTTATCAATCACATGCCCGTGCAAACAATAAGCTCCTAGATGTTTCAAAGAACGAGAGAAAAATAAGTTAAATTTGAACCTGCAACTTATGGTACCCACATAGCCAGCTTGCTGTGCATGAAGCACCCAGTGAATATTTTTTAGTATTTTTTATTAAACGGATAATTCTATAATATATAATTACCCCACATTAGTGACCCAAGCTGTCTATTGAATCAAAACAACTATACTACTTTCATCATAGTTGTTAAATGTGAAAAATTAAACATAAGAACCAATTTAATTATTAAAAAAAATTAAAAAAAAAAAACCCACAATTTCTAAAATAACACAACCACAAAATTAATGGCTCCATCTGCCTTAAAAAAGATGTGTAGCAAACTGCATTACTGTGTAAGGCAATTATCATGTAGTGCAAAAATCAGAATGCCTCCTTGAGTTCTTATTCCTAAGCAGGCATCCATATAAAAGGATGGTAAGCCTATTCTATAGATAATTGTATCTAGGCAAAAAATAAGGCTAATATAGATAAGCATGAGATTGAAATAACCTGAATCCACTCTAAAATTTGATTAATGTAAAGTCTATCCCTGAGTTCTACACAACTACTAAGGTCAGCAACATCAGCCATGCTCTCATGACAGTCCAAAAGCTTGCACTCAAACCACAGAGCTTCCAAGGAAGCCCAAAAGGTTTATTTCGTGCACTAACAAGAAACACCAAACCATGCAGTTTTAAACAAAATTTCTTTAGTTTTCATGTCACATCAAAAACAAGAGCCTCAACCCCCCCACAAACAGAGACATGCACTCCTTCCGTTTGTTTAGCTGGAGGAAGAGGAGGATTATAAGCACCCAGATTTGTCAAATTTCAGATTTCATAGGACTTGAAGATTGCACTAGCAACACTCATCAACAATGATCAATTGGTCATTTCAAACTTCAGAAAACCAGACAGATAAATGTTATGGATCAGACAGGATGTATTTAACTCTTATAGGACACGAGCTTATAATATTATTTCCCTCTATCATTTGTTTGCATTTTTATCCAAAGTTCCTAGACGCAAATTCAAACTAATAGTGCAATATAAAATCAGATGAAACCAAGAGAAAGTTCAGGGGAGTGACCTTGGGATTGGTAACTATAACTCCAAAGGCACTAAACGTATCATGCAGAAGTTTCTCATCGACATCCTGCAAAATGTAAAATTTTTAGTTTCAAAATCAACAGTAACAAAAATATCCGCCACAGCCCAGTATTCTTTTGACAAAATTAAACCAACTTACAGGGTCCAAGTTTCCAATGAAAAGATTTGCTCCTACATCCAAACTCTTTTTATCTTGCGATGCCTAAAACCAAAAAAAATACAAAAATGAAAACCACAATAAGCTGACATAGCTAAAAATCCTCACAACCAAGTAACAAACCAAACAATCAAAGGTAATGAGCTTAAATTCTGTGTACCTTATTTACACGAATTGGCTTCCCATAAAGCTTAATCATATTCAAAACCTTGATTGCCTGCATATTAATCAAATTTACAATTGAAGCAGTCCTTTCAAACTAAATAAAAACAACAACGAAAATCAAATAAAAAGAAAAGCCAGACAACGCCCACTTGGTATAAACTTACATAGTCAGCATCTTCTTCACTCCTGAATTCTACAAATCCATATCCTTGGTGGAGATTTGTTACTCTATCCTTTGGAACATACACATTAACTGCAAATAGAGAGGATAAAATTAGGAATAATGTTAAACTAATGAAAAATAAGACTCACAATAAAAGGAAGGAGAAGGATGTAAAGAAAGAGGATTGAAGATGTTACCAACAGGGCCTGCTTGAACAAATAACTCCCAAAGCAATTCCTCAGCCACCTGAGGATCAAGATTGCCGACGTATGCGGTAGCGTCTTGGTTCCTCTCCGCAGAGTGTTGGCCAAGCAAATTCGCTCCAACTCCAGGAGCGATTCGGGTTGTCATTATTATGCTTAGAAATGGAAGAGAGGCTGGTAGTGTCAGTGAGCGGTTGGCGTCTTGGGGACGATGGAGTAGGTGCCGGCGGTGGTTTTCGAGGCGCGCTGTTTCAGTACCAAAGAAGAATAGGTTGCGAAGAAAATAGCGAAATAGAGATATGAATTGTAGAGGCCCAATCAAAGCCCAGTTGAAATTGTATTATATCTATCTGTAATATTATGCTAATGCTAAAAAAAATGTTGCAAAATCACTCTAACTCCAACTTCGTCCCTTAGCAACCCAAATTCAAATGTTTGTATTAATATCACTCCAACTACAAAATATAACTAAGGTTTAAATAAAAAATTAATAAATATGGATCTCACATTTGCATCTTGAGTTAACTTAACCCAAGATGTAAAATGCACCGTTTTGGCCACTTCAGCATCCTTCTCCCCCTTTTCCATTGAAGTACTTGTTGTAGGCTTTCTTTTAGCATATTCAGATTCCCACTTGTATTTCCTTCCCTGCATTCCTTTTTTCTTATCTTTCTTCTTTTCACTCACGTTTCGATTTCCTCGAAATTTTACAATTTTTGCGTTGAAGTCGTTGTCGGAGATCTTCATATGTTGCTGACTGACCATCGCCTTCTAGATTAGATATCATCGGATTAATCTCCACTTCTTTATCAACACTCTCATTAGTTGATTTTTCTTTTCTCCAAATTTTGCAAAAGCAAATCTAAGGTAGTTGTAGAAGATTTCTCTGAGTCAAGCCGATCTCTTCGTGCTTTCTTGATGTTTTCCCTTGTTTCCTTCTTTGCCAAAGCTTTTTAATCCTTGCTAAGGCCTTGGAACCATTTCTTCTCTTTATCATCAACTGGAAGATGCAACTTAGCAAGGATGGGCTCAATCAATTTGGTCAAAGAACAGGGAATTCTCATGAATGAAAGGATTTTTGATTTTTTTTGGGTTTTGAAGGAGCTGAAGTGGCAAAAACGGTGCTTTTTCTGGTCAAAACGGTGCATTTTGTATATTGGGTTAAGTTAACCCAAAATGCAAATGTGGGATCCACATTTATTAAGTTTTTATTTAAACCCTAGTTACATTTTGTATTTGGAATTGTTAAATTCTCAGAATTTTTGGAAAAATTGATTGTGATTAATTCCTGATGTAGAGTATATTTAGCGCATATATAGTAAAATCTGAATAGTTCGTATCAGATAAGGATTCCTAATCCTGATTTACTTCCTGTTTAAAGTTATTTTAGAAGTCTATTTATTTAATTAAAATAATTTATTATTATATATTAATAGTTGTCCCCCATCAGTTATTTGGTATTTATGTCCAAATGTAATATTCATAGAGTATTTTTAATTATAACTTATTATAAAAATTTTGTGACTATTAATGTAAAGAATTTTAACTTAATGAGGATCAAGTACTTATTGCTTCTTCAGCCTCTTTATGTGTATTTAGTCTTTCTTTCTTGTTTTATCCTTCGAGTATATTGTTGTTAGGGGCGATATGGAGTTATGCTTTTCACTTAGTCGTTGAATAAGAAATAGAATAATTTGGCAAACATTATTTTGACAATTTAAGTGATATCTATCCTTTGTATCTTGATATTCTATAAGATTAATTGGTGAGCTTATGGGCCGCTTAGGCCATGGGAGAATTTGTGGGTCGCTTAGAACATTTGGCGAACTTATGGGCCGCTTAGGCCATAGGAGAACTTTTGGGCCGCTTAGGCCATGGGAGAATTTGTGGGCCGCTTAGAACATTTGGCGAACTTATGGGCCGCTTAGGCCATGGGAGAACTTTTGGGCCGCTTAGGCCATGGGAGAACTTTTGGGCCACTTAGGCCATGGGAGATCTTATGCGCCGCATAGGCCATGGGAGAACTTCTAGGCCACGTAGGCCATGGGAGATCTTATGGGCAGCGTAGGCCATGGGAGAACTTATGGGCAGCGTAGGCCATGGGAGAACTTGTGGACGCTTAGGCCACGTGAGAACTTCTAGGCCGCGTAGGCCATGGGAGATCTTATGGGCCGCTTAGGCCATGGGAGATCTTATGGGCCGCTTAGGCCATGGAAGAACTTTTAGGCCGCGTAGGCCATGGGAGATCTTATGGGTTGATAGTGTTAAAGCATCCTTGAACCTGGATTGATAGTGTTAAAGCATGCTTGAACCTAGATTGTTTGGCCGGAAACGACCAGTGCTTAACAAAGAGACAATCTGATGAGATTACCTTGACTAATGGTAACTAGAAAGAGGTTGGATTGGCTAGCCTCCAACCGATCTTGCTGGATCAAAGAGAGAGAAAGAGACAGCCGTTGGAGCTAACCGTTCAAAACTGTCGTCGCACGCCTAGGCGGTTGTACTCACCAGTGTCACGAGTGGAGAGAGAGAGCGACTTGGAGGAGATGACGCGACATCAAGGTGAGGCAATACAAGAGACAGGAGGTCAAGAAGCTGCTGCTGCTGCTGCATCTCTAGGGAGCAACGTGAAAGGAGGCTAAGGTGTGGTGGCTTGAAGAGATGTTGGCGTTGCAGCGGTGGTCTGATATTTGCTCATAGGATCTTTTCTTTTATGCAGCAAAATCAGGTATTCAAATTGTTTACAGAGTACTAATATTTCAATTAAAAGCTTAAAATATAATTAATTTACAAAAGCATGTTGCCCTTGGTCCTTCTTGATTGCCAAAAGTGCAATAGAAATACATAAAATACGCAAATTATTCAGTAATTCTATGAAATATAAATTTTAGTTTCAACTTTAAACAATTATTAGAAAAATTATATAATAATATTACATGTTCCATAATTAGTGTTTATGCGAATTACTATTGTTACGCAGTAAATTTATAGAGTCAATTAAGATATATGTCAATGCAGAATTTTATGCATATAATATGAAAAAATAGAGTAAGATCAATATAGACTTTTTTTATTGTAATTGTTGCTGTGGAAGGTGTGTTCCACGCTCACCACACCCAATTGTTAAGCTTTCAGAATTTTTAGAGAGATTGATTGTGATTAATTCCAGATGTAGAGTATATTTAGCATATATATAGTAAACTCCGAATAGTCCGTATCAAATAAAGATTCCTAATCCTGATTTACTTCCTGTTTAGAGTTATTTTAAGAATCTATTTATTTAATTAAAATAATTTATTATTATATGTTAACAGGGATGATATTATTACAAACATTTGAATTTGAGTGCCAGGGGGATAAAAATCAAGTTAGAGTGATTTTATAACATGACATATAGGTCAGCGTTTTTTCGTAGCATTAGCCATAATATTATAATCCCTGGTTGTTTTATTCCTTGTTCCTTATATACTCATTTTAACACGAATATTAAAATAAAAATATCTGTTTAAATTAAAATAAATATAATAATTAATTTATATTACAACTTTATTTATATAATGAATTTTTCTTTTACATGTCATACATTTAACATCTAATTAAAAAGAAAATAGCATTTCTAATTCTCCTTTTAAAATAACTGTTTTATTGTTTATTTTTTAAATTCTAAACATAGCACTTTTATTTATATTCCTTTGAAAGTATTTTCCTATAATGTGAAAAACATTATATTAATACTCATTATCTAAATTAGGTTTGTGTTATTTTTTTTTTTTTTAAATTATCCAACTTGAGTTAATAAGGTATGAATGATTTTCTCTTTAATCTAAATTAGGTTTGTGGTGTTCTTAATTATAGATTCTCATGCAATGTGTAGGTCAATTTGGAATGCATTTAATAATTACTTAGGTAGATGATGCTTGTTTCAAATTATATTATTGCTAATACTTGGACAAAATTATTAAAGAAATACAAAGATAAAATTGTAAACCGTAAAATTTTAAAATAGAAAAAACAAAGATACTCATAGGATCATTAATTAAGTAAAAGACAGAAGACAACTTCAAAAGGCAAAATATATAAATACCAAAGAAATTGTTCAAAAGGGTAAAATTTTAATCAAATACTACTAAAGCATATAAAAAATATATAAAAAAAATAGAATGACGTCGTTTAATACCTAGAAATAGAGATAAATAAAATTTTTCTAAATCTTAATATCCTCTTCAAATTTCTATACACTTTAAAATATAAATATTAGTGTAAGAAAACATACAAAATAATATATGTTATCCCTTAGTTTTCCTCGTTACTATCCAATTTCTTCAATATCTTAGTCCTGGTGTAATAACAAAAGTTAAGGAGACCACAATAAAAGAAACATAAAAGATCATTAAAAGTTAAGGAGAATATAACAAAAGAAACATTAAAGGTTAGTAGTGATTTCAGGATTGCATCAGGTCGCTCTTGGATATTATTCCTCGTACAATCAAAATTGCAGATTTGCATTAATATATTTATAAATTAACGATAATTCCTACCAGTATGTAGTACTCTTAAATATATAAGATACTTGTTTTAAATATAATAATTAATATATAATATTCTATTCATAATTTTGTGCATCGGTTTGGATATAAATATATTGTTTAAATAAATTTTGTTATTAAATTAAATTACTATTTATGATTAGAAACAATAAAATTAACATTTTTTTCACTCTTTTTTTTAAGGACTAAAAAATTTTGCAATCTAATTTTATATTTAGCATGCAACTACTTTTATTCCAACTAGGAAGAAGCTCGTGCATTGCTCAAGTTGCCTTATTACTTTATTATTGTATATTGCATTAGAGGTTATTTTTTGTTGTTCATATAAAAATAAATATTTATAAAAAAATTCTACAACTTCATAGAAATGAAAAAAAAGCAAATAAAAAAAAAGTAAATGCATACAATACAAAAAGTCCTAGACTATCACGATCTGAAATCTTAAGTCAGACCAGCACTAGGACCTAGATAAGCTTAAGACCCCAATGCCGTATTAAACCTAAACTATGAGAAATTTGTCTCTGTAAACATTTGACTCTGAAAACAATAAGCCGTATGATAATTGTCACAACCCAAATCGTAAGTTGTACCGGCATTGAGACTTAGATAAGTTTAAGGCTTCCGAGACCCCCTAATAAGCCTAAACTATAAAAACTCTGCTCCTGTTATCATCTGAGTTTGGAAGCAATAAGCCCATATCATATATAACTCATAGCTGAGGACTGTACTCATTTATTAAAAATACACTTCCATACAAAGTTCGTCAATCACAATATAGTCAAACTGTTTCTATTATAAATCCTCCAAATTATCCAGAAAAATACTCCACAATATTATTTATTAAAACACTAACTTTTACATAGCTAAATATAATTCATCATCTTAAATTGCAAAACTAAATAAAAATATGTGGATTATTTAAACACTATCCATAACATATAAAAATATTTACATTATCAATGTAAAATTATTCTTTGAGTCTCTGCAGGAAAGAAACAAAACACTTATGAATCACTAATATTTCTACTTTTTTTAAAAGTTTATGGAAGGGAGTGATTCACAAACTCATTGAATAATAATAAATAATGCATAATTTATACACTCAAGCAGAATGCTTCCATAATATATGAAATGAGCACACATTTAACAAGCATGTGTCACAATATCAGTACCTTCAAATACATCACATTTAAAAAGAAATCGCAACATGTGGAAATTAATAAATGGCATCACATATCCACCCATCAGCCCTTGGCCTACTTTTCTCGTTCTCATATATATATATATAGCCAATCCACCATACCTGACTAATGGTCTCATAATGATCCACGTGGTTTCAATTTCCACTCAGATACAAAGCATATCATTATCACATCACAATTAATCCAACAACTAAATCAATACAATAAACTATATGCAATATATAAATGTAATCAAAGGTTGTAATTATTTATTATTATGGAATTGTAATATTATATATATAAGATGGATAGTATCAATAATATAAAAACAATGAAGTTTAGAAATGAATACTGATATAATATTAATCATATTTAAATAATATAGAGAATATGATATATGTATGAAATTCATATATGCAGATGCTGGTATGTACCGTTTATTATTATTCACAGTGATAGTTGAATAATCCAACTCTATTTTAAATTTTGATTTAGAGGAGTAGTAGAAGAACTCAGTCGATCTAGAAAGACACATATAAATAAAGGAAGATATAATCAAACAAATGAATTCTCCTGATTAAGAATCTAAAGAGCTTATTTAATATTGTAATTCACTTACATAATTATGTCCTTTAATCCCAATTCCCATTAGAATTTTAGCAACATATGCCTTAAAATATAACTTCCTATTTATTTTAGTAAAACAACTTCGTATACTTAGCAATTACTTGTCACACAGCCCACCATCGAGCAATCAATTATTTTAAATATCCAACCACCAAAATAATAGTTTATAATTAACTCTAATCTCTAATATATAAATTATAATAAATATTTAATTCAATAAATTATGGCATTCTATATTAATCTCAAATTTAATACTTCCATCAACTCATCATATAATACAATTCACACAGTATATCCTTAAATTCAAAATAGTTGCTACTTACCATCAATAAATTCCTTTTACTTAATTTGTTTTCAACCTCCAAATACTCATCATCTGTATTGATTATTTATCTTATTTGATCCTTAATAATCACATAAATATATTATCATATTTAATTATTTAATTTCTTAATTCTAATAACTTAAAAAATAACTTCATATTTCTGATTATGAATTAACCATCTATAATTCTTTAATAATATATTTCCTTTATACCTCCTTCGTTCTATTTATATAGAGAAAATTTCATTTTTAAGCATTTTATTTATTTAGAGAAATTTTCCTAATATGGTAACTTTGGGACTAATGCCAAGAAAAAAAGTCTAATATGCCCTTGCTTTGATTTATGATTAAACATTGACTTTGGAGATATTTTAAGAAAATGACAGATATTATTATGATTGACATTTAATGTTTAAAGATTAATGGAAATGTGCATAAAAAATTGTGAGATTCAAACACATTTTGCGCACAGATTAATTTCACTAAATAGCTTGTACTTAACATTTAAATGTGCACATATAGTGAAATTTACTCATAAATATTAATTTGATCGTGTTTTGTTGTCTCTGTTAGTGAGATAACTAGAAAATGTGAAGATTGGTGCTCATATTTGTAAGATTGTTTGCAAATTTCTATAACAAAATGTGGACACATGAAAATAGCTGCGCACACTTACGATTTAGTCCTGATAAATAAATTTACCTTTTAATTAATTCACATGTACAACAAGAAGATGTGAACATTTTTATATGATAGCACAAATATATTAAAAATGTGTGCAATATAAATTAAGATTTAGTGAACATATTGAGCTGTGGATGTTGCACTTCTGTTGCGGCTTTTCTAACCATTTGACTATAAACTTCAATTTCATCACGCAAACAACCATTCATCATAAGGTTATTCTTGGACATGTACTTAATTTTGTAGTTGTTAGTTTTAGAACACAACAATATACAAGCTATATTTTTTACTCTTTTTAATTTATGAATACTGCGAGCATTTGACTCACTCTTTTTAGTTTTAGAACACAACAACATACAAGCTATATTTTTCACATCTTTAGTGTGATGTTTTTCCTTTTGTTGGCTTTTCGTGCCTCTTCTGAAATGTTAATTGGTGGTGTTATTGTTTCAAATTCCACAAAAGAGGATTGTTCAGTGGATGGCAAGGAGATCAAGTCTAAGGATAACTTATTGAGTATAGGCACAACTTCTAAAATTGCAAGTAAATTTGAAGGGATTGTATTCAAATCAAAAGGGAGGACTGTGCTCATAGCATTTGTAGATTAAATTTTAGAGTTATAAACTTATCTCCATTTAAATGAATTCAGTTTTGAAAATTTTGGCTCCAAATTTTAATTTTTTACTTACAAATTTAGTAAATCAAAATAAAGAATTCGAGGTTAAAAATTTTGGCTCCAATTTTTTTTTTCAACTTTTACACCAATTTTTTTAATCCAAATTTGATATTGAGATTTTAGTGCGCAATTACAATTATATAGCCCACATTTTTTTGTTATTGGAAGTCTAAATAAATGAAATGTCTTATTTCAGCAACCAATTCTCTCTCTCATTATTTATCACATTTTATTGAAAATTGAAAACCACTTTAATATCTTTTTAGGGGTAATTTAGAAAGAAATCAACAAAAAGACCACCTCCACCCAACCACATACTATCAATATATTCTCATTAATTAAAATTCCTTAAATATTAACCATTTAAAATTCTAGTATAATCCAATGATTATTTTCTAATAAAAATTTCTTTTAAATTTATCCAACTATCCACCGACAATATTTCAATTTTATTTAATTCCATCAATTACTTGCTAACATTAATTTTAATATATTCAAACCTTAACAATAAAATTCATTAATAATTCATTTTAATATTCGTAAAATTTTAATAATATAATCCATCCTCACTATAATATAACCTAATTAATTAAATCCTTTAATTATAAAAAAAAATTTTTCATTAACTTATTGTAACACTTAACCATAATTAATCTATATATCAAAATCCCCTAAACATCACCATTAAAATTTTGCAATTTAATAAATCTGGCAATTAGTTCCTAACCAAAATTATTTTAAATTTACTAAATCCTCCACCAATTTATTTTATCAAAAATCCATAATTAATTAAACTAATCTTCATAATAACAAACTATTAATAATAATTAATCTCTAACTAATTAAAATCCTATAATTAAATCAACGCCATATAAAATATTGCTCAATATCCAAAATCAAACAAATCAACTAACCACAATTTAACCAACCACCAAAAATACTAAATATTAACTAATAATTTTTTGGAATTTAATTTTCAGTATCCAATCATAAACATAGTCCAAAAAATAATTATCCAGAGATGATTGAAGGTTTGGATCGTGAGGAGAGCAACTGTGTTCATCAGAATCGCACACTGGAGTTGGTGGCTGGTGGCGTTGACGCTACAAGGTGGCTGAGGTTGAGGAGGAGACGTTGCAAGGAGGCTGACGCAAATAAGAAAGGAAAAGAAAAAAAAAAGACAAGGAAAAGAAAAAGAAGGAAAAAAATTAGTGATAGTATAAAATATCTAGCTTCTAGAAGTTTTAGGTTCAATTTGAATCGATTCGATCCAACTTAAAGATTTAGTTTGATTTTCATTCGATTTATTGGTTTTTTGATTAATTTTAGAGCAAATCAAAATAGTTTTTGATTCTAAATAAATCACAGAAAAATATTATGTGGCACAATATCATTGGATAATAAATTTATAATTAAATTTAAATATAAAATTTTCAAAATTAAAATTTTAGGGTATTTCAATTTTTTTTCTCCTTATAAATATTCGTTCTCAAATTTTAAAAGTAACAAAGTAAGACAATATAATAAGCAAAGAATATATAAAAATAAGTCAAATTCAATGACCAACAAAATAGAATTTTTCACTCAGAATGAAAAAAATGAGAGTATCTCTTGCATATCAGATGTGACTTCCCATGTACACTCTTCCACATAACAACTTTCCATAGGACTTTGACTACAAGAATCTCTTTTTATTGTAGCTTATAGATTTGAAAGTCGAGAATTTTGGCATGTATTTTTTCATATATCAAGTCTTCATTCACTTGAATCTCTAGAGGCTCCAATACATGTGATGGATTAGATACATACTTATGCAACATCGATACATGAAAAATGACCAACAAAATAGAATTTCTCACTTAGAATGAAAAAGATAAGGGTATCTCTTGCATATCAAATGCAACTTCCCATGTACACTCTTTCACATAACAACTTTCCATAGGACTTTGACTACAAGAATCTCTTTAGATGGTAGCCTATGGATCTGAAAGTCGAGAATTTTGACACGTATTTCTTCATATGTCAAATCTTCATTCATTTGAATTTGTAAAGATTCCAATACATGTGATGGATCAGAAACATACTTATGCAGCATCGATACATGAAAAACTGGATAAACATGAGAAAATTCATTTGACAAGTCTAGCTAATAAGCTACTTCTCCAATTTTAGTAATGATCGAATAAGATCCAAGATATCTTACCCCAAAATTTTATTTCAAAATAATTTCTATTTAAATTTAATCATTAAATTATTAGCTAATAATATTACGTCACGTAATATTATCGGGACCGAAAACTATTTTGATTCGCTTTAAAATTAATCGAGTAACCGTTAATCGAATAAAAATCGGACCAATTTTTTTTTATTAGACCGAATCAATTTAAATTGAACCCGAATCAGATATTTTTGATAATCACTGTGCATTACTATTTTTTTCTGCCCGATAAATTATCGACGGACGGTTTGTTTTTATTAATAATTTTAACTTTATTTTATTTTATTCTTTTTCTTTTTGTTTCTTTCCTTTTTTTTTTTTTCCTCTTTTCTTTTTATTTTCCTCTTCTTCTTCTCTCCATCGACACCTCTCTTTCACTCAACTCTCAACTCACTCTCTCTTCCTCCCTCTCTGATTCTCTGCGTGTCACTGGCCACCCTTGCTCTGCCAGCACCGCAGCAGTTGACTCCAGCCCTCTCTCTCTCCTTCGGTCTCCCTGGCATTCTCTCCCTCTATCTGCCTCTGTCTCCCTCTCTGCGATTGTCGGACCGCCACAGCAGCTCCAGCGTCGCCAGCCGCTTGCAGCACTGTCGGTACCGTCACCGGCAGCAACAACGGTACTCCTCCACGCTCAGCTCCTCCTCCTCCTCCATCGCGCGAACCAGCTCCAGCAGCTCCTCCCCCTGACGCGCGAACCGGACCCAGCTACACCTCTAGTCACTCCTCTCCTCCTGCCGGCCACCGTCCCAGCACCACAGCAAGCTTAGCTTGCTAATTCCGGCCACCCATCTCCTCTCATGCGATCCGATTGTGATTTGGGACTGTGATAATTAAATTTGGTACTAATTTTATAATTTTCAGAATTTATTTGGTTAAGTTTTTTTTTATTAATTATTTAATGGTTAATTTCAGAATTTTGGGTTGAATGATTTTATTATTTGAGTAGTTAATTATTTTGGTCGATTAATTTTAGTATTTCCGTGGTTGGTAGGTCAATTTATTAATTTTATATTATTTGGATGAATTTTAATATTTTAGGAATAATTTTGGTAATTAAATGGTTAGATTGAGTGGTTGAGATAATTGATTAATTATTTGGTTGAATTTATATTTTTGTGATTAATGATTGATGAAACTTTGGGTATTTTGATTATAGGTTGAGATTTATTAATTTTAGTTTAGAATTATATTAATTAAGGATATTAATTACTAATTTTGGTATTTTGATTGTTTTGTGGTTGATAGATTTAATTACTTTTAGGGATGATTTTAGTAATTAATTAGTTAAATTAAGCAATTGTGATAGTTGATTTATTATAGGAGGTTAAATTATTATTTGATTGATTTTGTTATATTGAGAAGGTATATTGTTTGCATTTTTGGTAAATTATTGATTGTTGGGTTATATGTTGATTTATTGATTTTAATCTAGAATTATATTATTTATGGGAGTTAATTTGATTATAGGATATTAATTATTTATTTTGATATTTTTAGTTGATTAATTGTGAAAATGGATAAAATGAATTAATCGGGGATTTAGTTAATCAAAAAGTGATTATAAGATTTTAAGTAATTTTGAGAA
>CANUEP010029444.1:0-10852 GCA_947857235.1 Jatropha podagrica | reverse complement strand
AACGGAAGTACGTAGGCACGTTTGGGATCTAACCCCGAGCGACAAGTCGAAATCGTCAAAATCAATCATTCACCCTGCAAAGCATTCATCCATAGGTTAGTTCATCAGCATGACATAGTCTCGGGATCCATCTCGGGTTTGTACACCATGCTTTAACCATTGGGTAATTAACCTAGTAATTAGATTAATTAAAATTGGAGTCACTTAGGGTTTTCCTAGTTTACCCTTAAATAATTAAACCAGGTGGCGACTCTCATACATCACGTGCATTTCTATCCTTTTGCATACGCATTATGCCATGCATTCCGGGGGGTAGGGGTTCACAAGAGCTACCAACAGAGAATAGCTAGGCACTTCAATAAGAGAATCTAGAATTGAAAAGTCTAAAAAAAAATTATTGTGTACTCAAGGAAATCAGAGCTCCTATGCAACATCCTGTGGTAAATTCAGGTCGAACTGTGCAAGCCCCTACTTACTCAACAAAATCTTCTCCAGAGTTGGCGTCATCTTATCAAACATAGTTGGCAATGAGTTCACCAATCCATACAATTTGGATCAACTCAAGAGGTACATTGTGTGAATGCATTCAGGCATTAGCATAAAAAATATCATGGCGTCCTTGTAAGGTCGAATTATAGTGACCTGATTCCCAAAAATATGTTCCAAAAGTACAGGATACATAGGTAGCCCAATCTGTGGGTGCAGTTACAATAATGATAAAAACACATTTTTGCCCCTCTTCACTTGAAAATTTCAGATTTTCTATGCCAGTTTAAAAAAAACCAAAATAAAAACAAATCAAGCTAAGCTAAAAACCTACAACGACAGGCGGCTTAGGCAAAATCATAAGCCTGCTAAATCAAAAACTCGAAAGGGCAGCTTAGGCAAAAGTTAGGGCAGCCTACTAGGTCGAAAACCCAAAAGGGCGACTTAAGCAAAAGCTAAGGCTCGAAAGTGGCAATCTCATAAAGGATAAAACTAAATTTCCTTCTAAAAGGTGTCAAAATCATTCCCTTTTTACATATCTTAAATCAGTACAAGCTATGTAAAAAGACAATCATAAAAGCCCCATCATCTAGGCACCTGTCTCTGTCATATGTTTATCTCTGTCGGTCATATGCATATACATTATCTAGGGTGTCAAGATAAAAAAATGTGTCAACTACACCCTCTATACATCATGGGGTCAGTATCTTATCTTAAAGCCCTCACAAAAATACATGTTGCGTTAAATTCGAAAAACAAAAGCCCTATCCTACTAACACAAGGTTGCCATGCACCGAGGGACTAGGTGAACCATTTGCACCGCCTCAGAGGCGTCTCCCTAGAGTCATCAGAATCCTCACAGTCAACTTATTTGATAGTCTAAGGCTGTCCCAGTCATCGCCCGAAGTCTAGCATCCATCTCCTGAGTTAGAGTCACTCTACACTCCCTCTCTCGGCTACCATGCTCTGTAGCCCACTAGACCTCATAAGTAGCAGTCTTGCCCTAAGAAACTCTAGCCTCAACTACATCAACTCCTCTCGACTAGCTACCCAAGATAGCCATAGTAATCTGAGGAGAGATCAATGTATCCTAAAAGAGAGCTCCAGTTGGCGACAATCCCTGAATATGACCCATCTTCCTCATTAGCCTAGAACCAGGGTAGAATGTGATGTTGTCGATGCCTAGCAGATAAGCCATCTGGTATCCAACAGATTGAACTAGAAATCGGCTAACCTCATACCAATCACATCTCTACAAAACCTAATCCAGCCTCAGCACCAATAACCACTAAACCTCTCATCCTCTGACCCGAGTCTCACCACAACCCATCTAGAATGATATTGAGATGGCTTATACGGGCAGCGTCATGGTGGCTCCACTACCCTAAAATGATCCCTTAACTAGACCTACAAAATAAGACATTGCACCATCACAATAGAAATGAAACAAGCATTCACATGCAATACTCCTTATCCAAATAGATCTAGCTGTAAACACAACCTAATCAGTTCAAATCCCTTTCTAAAAGGTGCATGACCTGACCTTGCCCCCCACTACTCAGACTCTTAAATATGCATCCATACGCAAACTAAACCTAAGCCTTTTTCAAAAGCACCTTATCTAAGCATAACAAGAGTTAGTTTGAGAATGCTTACCTGAAGTAGGATTGAGCTACCTGACTAGATCCCTTCTACTCTATAAGCTCCGTCAAGGCTCAGAATAGTCTCCGCCAAAGCCATACTAGCAATCCCAGCACCTCGCTGCATCTGAAGGACCAAGTATTCCACCTTCAAATCCCCCTAGCCTACTGAACCAGTCAGTATACTGGTGCTCACCAAATAGAAAACCAAAGCCCGAGTCTTGAACCTCTGATGCTCCAGGTCAACAAATCTGAATGGATCTAGATATCATTCCACTATCTTAGAGCCAAATTCAGAAATGGCTACCTAGAGTAAAACCAGACCTTGTAATTCACAGGTTAGACAAACCCAGCTCTACCCACTAGATAGATCTAGCTGAACCTACCTTCAACACCTAGTCTTCTCCCAAAAACCCATAACTCGGGTTAGAAACTTAAGCCAATTCAGAATTGGTCACCGCATTCACTACATGCACACTATTTTATTTACTAACCATGACTCTTAGGTCAATAATCAAAGTTAATCAAGAGAATATCTACAAAGACCAGAATGAATAGGGCATCCAGTACCAAGGTCAGAAAAATAGGGCAACCAGACGCAGAAAAACAATGCGATTAGCATTAATGCAGAGACACAAATAGGGCAATTAGTGCCACAACTTCCAAAATAAGGCAATCAATGCCAAGACAATCCAACGAACAGGCAGCTAGCGCAACCAAAAGCAAACAAGGTGTCTAAAACCAATGAACACACAACATGGCAACCACTGTCACTCGATTCAAAATAGGGCGATGACACTAAAACACTTACATTAGGGTAACTGGTGCCAAGTTAGACAAACATAGGGCGATCAACGCCAACCCAATCACACACAAGGCGACCAGTGCCAACACACACACCCCAAGGCGATCAGTGCCACTAAACACAAATAGGACAATCAATGTTAAGACTTTCAAAATAGGCTGATCAACACCAAAGCAAACCCAAAATAGGCAAATCAGTGCAACACACAGGCAATCAATATGATGTTTAGGCAATCAGTGCAAGTCATAAACTCTAGAAGCACTAGGCTTAAAATAGGGTTTTCTGACCAACTCTAGAAGCATTCAGGCTTAAAATAGAGTTTTCAGACTCACCATCGGGGTATTCAGATCATTAATAGGGTGTTTAGACCATTAACAGGGCATTTAGACCATTAATAGGTGTTCAGACTATTAACAACGTATTCAGACCATTAACAAGGTTTTCATACCAACTCCAAAAGCATTCAGGCTTAAAATGGAGTTTTCAGACTGACAATAGGGTTTTTATACCATTAGCAGAGTGTTTAGAGCATTAACAGGGTATTCAGACCAATTACTGGGGTATTCAGAGCATTAACATGGTTTTTAGACCAACTCCAAAAGCATTTAGGCTTAAAATAGAGTTCTCATACTCATAACAGGGTAAAAACCATTAACAGGGTACTCATACCAACTACCGGGGTATTCAGGCCATCAACAAGATATTCAGACCAACTATAAAGTTTTAGACTCATATCAGGGTATTTAGACCTATCAGACTCCTTTCAAGATCGATCATAGGGTCATAGGAGGTCACCATCAGACAATCAGACTCCTACCATGAGTACCTACAGGGTCAAAGGAGGTAACCATCAGACTCCTCTCAGGATCGATCACAGGGTCACAAGAGGTCACCATCAGACAATCAGACTTCTACCAAGACTACTTATAAAGTCAAAGGAGGTAACTATTAGAAAATCAGACTCCTCTTAGGACCAATCACAGGGTCACAGGAGGTCACCATCAAACAATCAGACTCCTGCTAAGATTATCTATAGAGTCAAAGGAGGTAACCATCAGAAAATCAAAATCATACTCTTGCTAGGACTACTCACAGGGTCAAAGGAGGTAACCATCAGACAATCAGACTCCTACCAAGACTACCTATAGGATCAAAGGAGGGCACACAAACAATCAGACTCCTACACCACTACCTACAAGGTCAAAGGAGGTAACCATCAGACAATCAGACACCTCTTAGGGTCAATCATAGGGTCACAAGAGGTCACCATCAAGCAATTAGACTCCTACCAAGACTACTTACAAAGTCAAAGGAGGTGACCATTAGAAAATCAGACTCCTACTAGGACTACCTATAGGGTGATAGAAGGTCGCCATCGGTTAATCAAACTCCTACCACAAATACCTATGGGGTCAAAGAAGGTAACCATTAAACAATCAAACTCTGACTCGGACTACCTATAGGGTCAAAGGAGGTTGCCATAAGACAGTCAGACTCCCACTTGGACTACCTATACGGTCCAAAGGAGGTAACCATCAGATAATCAGACTCCTACCAAGACTACTTATAGTTACAGGAGGTCACCACCAGACAATTAGACTCCCTCCAGGATTATCTATTAGGTCAAAAGAGGTAACCATCTGACAATTAGACTCTTACCAAAACCACCTATAGGATCAAAAGAGGGTGCACTAACAATCAGACTCTCATCAGGACTACCAATAGGGTCTAAGGCAAACCCAATCGACTCTAAAAACATGTTCTCAAAATCAGACAAATCTCACACAGGATGTTCCAAACATTGCCCCAGACTTCTAGGTATGGTTTTCAAACCACATTTATTTTTGAGAGTGTTGAAATCGCGGTTCGACATACCAAACTTTGATTACCTCCTATCTCTCAAAGGGGGCAAACTGTTAACCATGATATTAGCACTAGGCTCCAGCAAATTTTTGCCATGGTTCCAATGGCATGAAAATCAGCTCAATCACACATCGTTCAAGCCTCGAACGGACTCCCGAAAGCTTGAAAACTTTAAAACCAAAGGGGAGGGGCATAATGGTTATTTGCCCCAACCCGCGTCGTCAGCCAAGCGATTACATCATCCAGGCTCCACCGAGGATCTCCTCTAATACTAAAAAAGAGATTTTCAGTGCCGTTACAAGGGTGGTCAGTGTTGACCAAGCTGGCTCCCCTCTCATTTTTCACCTCTTGTTGCTTGATCAAACGCTTCCCAAGCATCAATGACTCTCATTCTCTATTATACGGTTCTAACACCAAAGATTTCGACTTTGCTCATCTTCCATAGTTGAGTTTCAAGCCCAACTCGATTCTCAAAAGTCGATCCTTTCGACTTTCACTTACACTTTGACTTTCCTTAGGCCAAAGCTATTAGTTAGGTGATTAATTATTAATTGAATCTAGAGATTGATTAATAATTCATCATTTAATAATATTATAGGACTAATATATAGGTTCTCGTGCCCTACCTTAGCTTATATTCGGAGGAAGACTCGACCTCCTTAGTCAATAACACATTGTGGAGCTACGTTCAGGCCACGTCACGAGGGTATAATCATTCACTCATGAAAGATGAAAAGATTCTTTGAATCTGGTCATATCATTTCGTGATATTGATAATTTCAAAAAACTCCCTATACTATAAGCATAGTATGCTGACAGTCGGGCAAATGTACCCCAAGACTTTGTCAATTAAGCCTTATCCATCCCGCACCTTTACAAATATTAAGACTAATCCAGCCAACACTATGCATGCTTTAAGCCAGGTTCATCCGAAAAATTAAGCCTAGTCCAGCCGGAAAAACACCAAACTAGTTTTCAAAACTAAGCTCGAAATCAGTTGGCAAACCATTAAGCACACTCTAAGAGTGGCATCTTCAAAGCCCTACCACCCTAATCGGCGGTAGAACTTTGTGTGCCCACTTCATCAAAACACATTAAGACGTAAACTACATCAAAATGAATTCAAAACAGATTCCATATTAGATAAATTCAAGGTATATATATTATTTCAGGATATTATCAGAATATGTACCATAACAAATGGATGGCAGTCTTAAAACTAAATCATAGCGTTATTAGTATCATTGACAAATCAGAATACTGTCAATCTCATTACCAGATCAAAATATCATTGGAACATATATACAATTACAGAAATATTTCATAACACATACTATTACAGTATGATATCAATCACATTCTTTAATCTTTTTATTTTTATGCCTTATTAGTAACTTGGAAGAAATAAAAGCGAAATAGGTATCAAATTCAGAATCAGAATGGCATAATATCCAACATAACATATTAGGCAAAAACCTACAGAACTGTGGCATAAGCCTATAGCATGTTGGTGCGCATTCGCAATTTGAGTGGGACATTCTGTGTCCAGCATAAGATCATAGCTCAAATCCAGTAATCAGTAGCATGCTCAATATATCAGTATCAATCTAACCACATTCGTACAACTATTCAACGAAGTACATTATAAGGGCCTAGATTTTTAGTTATAATTCTTTACATTTGTATCTGAGTCCAATCACATATAGAATCTCAAAAGTTCAATTATAGCATCACAAGCATTCACAGACATACCTGATTGCGTCTTCAACCTCATTATACACAAAGGAACTCATAGATCCCCATGTCTAACGATAATCACAGCCAGATCTCATAGCATGATTTATTTCATAGATAGATAACCGTATCCTAGCAACTACTCAACCAAGACCACAATAGGAGCCCATTAACTCTTGTAGGTTGATTCAGTTTAATTCCATTTTCAAGTAACGACAATAAAATTCAGAACATTCATTCTCATGTACATAAAATAAATAGTTTATGTCACTTGATTAATGTAGCATTAATCAGTTTAATTCAGTTTAAGATCATAGTAGGAGCTCATTAGTTCTTTTAGGTTGATTCAGTTTAATTCCATTTTCAAGTAACAACAATAAAATCCAAAATATTCTGTAACACCCTGATCTCAAGGGAAATACTATAAGGGATTTTAAGGTAATTTTATTCTTTATAATTTTGGAATAATTAAACTCTTGGATTGGACTAATAAGAATTTTTGGACATTTTATACCAAAATAGTAAATTAGTGAATACTTGATGAAATGTAAGAACATTCAAACAATTATTTGTGTTCATTAGCAATTTAGTATTTGATTGTTAAATATATAAAAAAAAGAGGAGAAAAGAAAGAAGAGCATGAAGATCTCTCTCACTCATCTCTCCCCTTTCTCACAACCACAAACCGGCTCCTCCCTTCTAGCCTCCATGCGCCCACCAATCGACGAAGACGAGCTGATGACCAATGCTACAGGTGGTGGTGATTTCAACTTCAGCCGTCTCTTCATAGAGTGAAACTTCCTCCATGCTAACCAGAGCTTTCTCTGGTGCTACGTTGTTGTCTTCAATGGCAGCTTGAATCCTTGACTTCCCGGCGACTTGTCTTTGCTTAGGTCAGTCAAAAATCAACTCTTAGCACTCTGGATTCATTTACTTTCATTGATTTAGTTATGAAGTGAGATTATCAACGATTAAGTTCAAGGTTCTATTTGAATAAAATTGGTATTTTAATAGAATTAGGAAGGGAGTGATGAAATTGAGTTGGGAATTGGCTTCTATAGGAGAATTCAAATATTTTGGAGGGTGGATCGTGAATTTCTAGGCAAGACCCAAACTCCAAACACCACGCACGGTGGTCCGGTGACCGACCGGCGGCAGTCTGGTGAGACACGCGGGAGACAGAATAATCCTTTTCGCGCACTAAACATGAATCTGAAGTCCGATTTTCGATTGGTATACTTTAAGATTTAGTTATTAAATCTTAAAGCAATTGTGATTAGAATTTATTTAGTTGAATTATTTATATTGGTTTAATTATGATTAGGTAATTAAATGAAATATAGAGTGAACTGAATTACCAATCTATTTATGAAATTAACCAAATTATGAGAATGGTTAATAAAAGAATTATAAGAATTGGTAAGTGAGAAAATATTAAATGGAGACAGTTGAATTGTTAATAGTAGAACAATATAAAAATTGAAATTGAGAAATATGGAGAATGGCGGATGGAAAGTATTGTGAACTTTCCCAATGGATGGGCTGTGTTATTACATTTATGAAACATAAATATGCACAGCTCAAATTACAACTGAAATGTACCAAATTTTAGTAGAAAAGAAAAGAAGAATAAATTTATAAAATAATAAATTATATTATCAAGTAGGAAATAAATTGATGAAAGAATAAGTTAATAAAATACAAAATTGGATTTGTGTTTGATTAGATTTAATAAAGTATTTGGAAATGAGATTTTAAGTGGTATCTAAGAATAAGCAAAGTAAAAAGATTCAAGGATTTTTCAATTCAAAACCTATTATATTTATTGGTAAATATATATGAGTATATGAAAATATACACATTACATTTTGGAAATTTAGGTAAATACATGTTTTTGAATGGAATCAGAAAGAGTAATTACTAATAGATTGAAAAGAAAAATGTGATTTCAAAAAGGAAAACTAAGTTTAATTGAATAATCAAATAGGAAGTTAAACATTTATATTAATGGAATTTAGAAAGAAAGTACCAAAAATTTATTTGAGAAATAGAACATAATTTCTTAAGTAAAACCTAGTTTAACCAAAGTGTTTATAAAACGTGATTTTTATTTAAGAAGATAAATGAATTTAAATATATATGAAAAGGTAAAGAATTAAAGAATTGAATGATAAATGAAATTATGAGGATTTAAGTTAATTAAATTGTTAAGAATATAAACTTATGGTATTGAAATAATGAAATACAAATGTAAACTAAAAAGAAAATAAGAGTAACAAGAAACTATATATCAATAAAAGTAGAAGCAAACAACTGAAATTATTGTATAATTTATTTATAGGTTGAGATAAATCATAAAATGGAATAGAGTCAGTAACTAAGAAAGGCAGGCTAATGTAGCCTTATAAGCCAAGTTAGTGCAATACTAACTTTTTCATTCAATTAAAATTTATTATATTATTTTCATATATATATTTTTGCGATGTGAGTTATTTTCTTAAAAAGGAATTATTGAAGTTATTACAATACTATTTTATAGATTTTCAAAGAAATGATATATTAATTAATATGATATGATATTTAAATGATTTTATGAATTGATTGAAATTTTGTTTTATGAAAATGATGATTATTGGCTACTTATTAATTAATGTTTAAATGGTGGCTACGATTGATATTTTATGATATCTGTAAGCAAAATAAAGAAAGAACAAGCTATATGTGAAATATTCTGAATAAACAAAAATGATAAGTTTTTTTGCTCTAATATACTTAGTGTGGATATGTTGTATGGTCTGATTTATTCTGATATGTGAGCATGATCGGCTTATCAGGCCATTTTGTTATATGAAAGCTATGATCATATGCTAGGGTTATCAGCCCTTCAGAATAAGCAAACGAGCTTACCGTGTGGTGGCGCTTTCACATGCCACAATTCTGATATGTGTGGTGGCAGTTTCACAGGCCATAATTCTGATGTGGTGGCGGTTTCACATGCCACAATTCTGATATGTGGTGACGCTTTCACGGGCCACAATTATGTGATTCAAAAATCTTATCTATTTCATTTTCTCATAAGTGTATCTGAGCCCATATGTAAGAATTTATTTTTAAGAAAATTTAGATAATAAGTTCTATTATATAATTTAAGTTGTTATATGTTTTTAAATTAAAGGAATATGTGGTATTGGTAGTTAGTAGGTTTATATTATATTAATTTGAGGAATGGATTTTGAATGTGTTTTAAATATTCAGTTAAACATAAATATATAATACAACGATAAAATTGATTATTAATGTTTATATATAAATGTTTATAATAAGGGAAATCTCTTCAAAATTTATGTTTCTAAAACTATTATTTTAGTTAAATTATAAATAGCACCACTGAGTTTATACTCAGTGCGATGAGTTTTCTCACATGTAGATTGAAGATAATCCAACTTTAGAGGGGGAGGAAGTTCTTCAAACATTTAAGTATATAGTAAGAATTTAGCGTACTATAAGTTTTAATTATTTGTTGAGTGTGTAAGTAGTGGTCTAAGAATTTACATTTAATACTAAACTTATCTTGGATTTTAATTGATAGACTATTTTATAATTCAATTTCATTATTTAATTTCTATTATTAAAGGTTCTATAAAGGAATTAATATTTGAAATACAGATATCTTTGTATGGTATTTAAACAGTTATCAAGGTTATAAAAGGAAAAAAATGTTATTACTGAATTTTCAAATATATTATGAATTACATTCTTTTTTTTATTAAATTTTTTCTTAATTTAAAATCATATTAAATGAATAAGCAAATCGGTATGTGTTTCTGGCACAGAATGTGACATCACTGTCTAGTCCTACAAGACCGGATAGGGGTGTTACATATTCCTTCTCATATACATAAAATAAATAGTTCATGTCACTTGATCAAGGTAGCATTAATCCATATATGTCTTAGTCTAATATCACTCAAGATAGCAAGCAAGCGTATCTAATGCATAGCATTAAGCCTTCCATGACATAATTCCAAATTGGTGTTACCAAGTCAAATTCACACACTTAGTTCATGGCAATTCATAGGTCAAGCAAGTCAACATCATAATAGCAAAGTTCCAATGTGTCTTCTAACAACTTATTTATTGTACAAGTATGACGCGGAACCCAATGGAAATATATTCCATGGACTCTATGACAAGTTTTGGAAGAGATCCAAGATCTAAATAAATTCCCCTCTATGGCACCCAAAGCTTAAAGAAGCAAGAACACCAATAATAGAGTAGAAGAATAAGATAAATGCCACAAAAGAATTGATAAGTTTACCTTGAT